>PVKA01015575.1:0-49717 GCA_004027165.1 Ctenomys sociabilis | reverse complement strand
CTCTTCTATTTCTCCAACTCTGACTTGTGATCTTAGGTTGTTAACCATCCAGAAGAAAAGCTGATTAGTATCGTGCAGCTTATGCCGTTCACTTTGCCTTATCTGACTCAATTGATTTTACTTGTTGTACATTTCCTTTTGTATTTCTGTTTTTCGTTTGTTATACTAGGGAGACTATACGATATTTACATATGTGTATTGACAGTTTTTATTATTAATTTTCAATTTCATTTTCTATTACTGGTTTATTCAGAGTTTATATATTTTCTTGATTCAGCTTTGACATTTCATATGTATCTAGGAAACTGTCCATTTCCTCTGTGTTTTCCATCCTGTGAGAGTACAGATTTTGGAAGTAGGTATTGATGATCTTCTGAATTTCTCTAAGATCTCTTGTGATTTCACCATTTTCACTACTTATTATATGAGTTTGAATTTTTTCTTTCTTTTTTTTTTTATTAGGTTGGCTAGGGGTTTTTCAATTTTATTTATTCTTTCAAGAACCATTTCTTTGATTCATTTATTCTTTGTATTGTTTTTTTATCTCCACTGCATTATTTTCTGCTCTAATCTTTATAATTTCCTACCTTCTTTGGGTTTAGGGCTTCACTTGCAGTTCTTTTTCTAGGATCCTGAGTTACAGTATAAGATAATTTATTTGAGTTTATTCTGTTTTCCTAATGTGTGAATCTACCACTATAAATTTTCCTCTTCATATAACTTTCATTATATCTCACAGATTTTGATAAGTTGTATCTGCACCTTTGTTTGTTTATAAATATTTTTTAATTTCTTTAATTTCATCTGCAACCCACTGGGATGTTTAGGAGGTTGCTACTTAATTTACTTGTGTTTATGTAATTTTTTGTCAATAATTATCAGTTTTATTGTGCTGTGATCAGATAGTATGCATGGGATAATTTGAATTCTTTTGCATTTATTTAAGAATGCTCTCTGTGTTACTATATTGTCTGTTTTGGAGAATGTCCCATGTACGCCTGAGAAAAATGTGTATTCTTTTTTTTTGTTTGTTTGTCTTTTTGAGACAAGGTCTCACTATGCAGTTCAGGCTGGCCTTAAGCTCACTTTGTAGCTCAGGTTGGTCGAACTCACAATAATCCTCCTACCTCAGCCTCCTGAGTACTGGGATTACAGGCATGCACCACCACGCCCAGCCCAAAAAATGTGTATTCTTTTGTTGCTGGGTGAAACACTATGTAAGATCTACCAAGTCAATTTCTTCAAAGTTTGGCTTAGTTCTGTTACTTGTTTATTCATATTTTGCTTAGTTGATCTATCTCTTTGTGAGAGTTGCCTCTTAAAGTCCCTCACTATAATTGCATCATTGCTCATTTGATTTTTCACGTCTGTTATAATTTGTCTTATGTAGGCAGGTGCTCCTACATTGTGTATTTATATTTAAAACTGTTATCTCTCTTCCTCTTGCAGTTTTTCTCTTAACAAGTGTGTAGTGACTTGTTAAGTCACTTCTTTATTTGCATGATATTTGATCTGAAGTTGATATTGTCAGCAACCAGAATAGTTACCCCTGCTTTTTTCTGATTTCCTGTGGAAATCAGAATGGAAAATTGTTTTATATCCTTTTACTTTTAGTCTGTAAATTTCCTTTTGAGTTATATGCATTTATTGTATATAGTATATTGTTGGATTTTCTTTCTTATTATACTTTGGTAATCTGATTTTTTTGATTGGTGCATTGAGGCCATTTACATTAATGGTCATCACTGATATGTATGGCTAATTTTTGTCATGTTATTTTCCTGATGTACTTTCTTCCTCTTTTTAATTACTTCCTTTGTTTGCTGGTTCATTTCTGTTGTTTTTGAAGCTGTGGTTGTTTCTGTATCTTTCTAGAATATCTATCTGTGCTCATTTGGTGTTCATAAATTATCTTCTGTTGTTCTTTTTCATGGAATGATCTTATCTCACCATTGAATTTGATAGTTTTGCAGGGTACATTATTTAGGTTGGAAGTTATTTTCTTCCAGACTTGAAATATTTCACTTTAAGCTCTCAATATATATATATATATATATATATATATATATATATATATATATATATATATATATATATTTTTTTTTTTTTTTTTATTTTATTTTATTTTTTTTTGTACAGGGTCCCAGCGTATCACTACCCAAATTGGACTTGTAGGGGATCCTCCTGTTTTCCAAGCGGTGGGGTTATAGGCTTGCACCACCACACCCAATGTCAATCACAATCTCTGGATGCCCCGGGGATGGAACCAGCACAGCATGCCAGAAGTTCTTCTTGATTTGATGGTTTGTATTGAGAAATCTGCCATGATTCTGATGGGTTTTCCATTATAGGTGACCTGTTTCTTCTCTCTAGCAGCCTTTAATATTGTATTCTTCTGTTGAATTTCTGAGATCTTGAATATTATGTGTCTAGATATAGACTTATTTTGATTATGGATGTTTGGAGTTCTATGTACCTTGCTTAACTGTATGTCAGATTCTTATGTTTGGAAAATTTCCTGCTAGTACTTCTGAAAATAGTCTTTTTATGTCATTTACGCTGTTTCCTGCTGATTCATTGATGCCTATGATTTGTATATTATTTTTCTTTGTTTCATCTTGTTTTGAATTGTTATTTCTAGGTTCTCTGTTAGTTTTGCAGGATCTTTCCTTTCACATTCATTAGCTGTACCAATGTCTTTGAGGTCTGAAAGACTTTCTTCAGTTTCATTCAAGTTTTTTGTCAGCGTTCAGTGGAGTTCTTAATTTCCCAGTTATCTGTTTGACAGTTTCATGCATTCTAATTCTTTGCTGTGTTGTTCATTCAGTATTTTTGACATTTTTTTGTTCTCTATTTGTTTTTCTGTTTTCTGTTTAGCTATGATGAACAGTTCTTTCATGATTGTTGTCCTTAGTTCTTTGATCTTAGAGTTTATTTCTGATCTTATTTTTTTCTATAGCCTGGTGGACTTGTTTCTTTATTTCAGTTGGTATCATTTCAGAAACTTCAAGTGTGTGATTTCCAAGCTCTGCTTTGTCTTTGACTACTGGATTTGTTCTTGGTGGGCTGGAGGATTGAGATTGCCTTTTGCTTTTGAGTTTTGGCATTTCTGAAGCTCCCTGTAATCATGCAGACTTGGAGTGGTTGATCAGGCATGTGTCAGTGAGGTTTCTGCTACAATTGGGGAGCAGGGTAAGACTCACCAAGGTTCTCATTACTAGTGGGGCAACTTGCCAATACTCAGCAAATTTTCAGTTTAGGTCATTTGTGTTGGTAGTATTCACCAGGATTCTATGGGCCGCATAGAATCTGCCTAAGTTCTTGTGTGGTTGGACCAATGCCAGCACAAGCTCTATACCTGTGCATAGGGCCAAGGGTCACAGATTGCCAGAGTTTTGCTAGCCATCCAGAATCTTCCTAAGTTGTTAAATGGATGGACAAGTGCCAGTAAAGCTTCATGTCTGTGTGTGCTGGCCTCACAGATTACAGCTCTCCAAAGTTCCACTGGCTGCTCAGCCTCCTCCTTAGTTCTTAAAATCTTCAACAGGCATCTTCAAAGCTCCATGCCTGTGTGTTGTGGGCTATGGGTCAGAGCTTGCCAGTCCTTCAGATCACTCATTGTGCTCCAGATTTCTTAAGTAGCACCAGGAAAGCTTTGTACTTGCACACACTTCACAACAGATCTTTCATATATCCAAAAGATTATCAATACCTACTACAGGAACCTTTTGTATGACAAGGTGGTGAATACACAAGAAATGGACAGAATCCTTGATACATATTAATGATCAAAGCTAAATCAAGAAGATATAAAAATTCTAAATATGCAGTATCAGGCATTGAAATTGAAGAAGTTATTAAAACAAACAAAAAACAAACAAACTTACCAATAAAGTAAAGTTCAGTTCCTGACTGATTCATTGCTGAATTCTATAAGGAATTTAGAACTCTTATGGCCCCCTCCTCAAATTCCTTATGATATTGAAAGGAAGCAATATTTCTAAACTCATTTCTTAGAGTGAGCATTATCCTGATATCCAAACCAGAGAAGGATCTAAGTAAAAAATAAATAAATAAATAAATAAAGAGTACTACTGGCCAATCCAGTTAACAAACACAGAAGAAAAAAATTGTCAGTATTATACTAGAAAACATAATGCAGCAGCGAATCACCACGATTGTACACTATGACCAAGCAGGATTCATCCAAGGGATGCAAGGATGATTTAAAATATGTAAATCAATGCATGTACGAAACCACATTAATGGAACCAAGGACAAAAATGACATGATCGTCTCAATAGATTCAGAAAAGATGTTTGACAAGAGTCCAACACTCATTCATAATAAAAAACTGTATAGAAAATTGGAACTGTGGGTCTATCTCCATCTGATGAAACCCATCTCTGACAAACCAAGAGGTGGTATCATACATAAATGGACAAAAACTGAAGCCTTCATTCTAAAATCAGGAATGAGACAAGGATGCCCACTATCACCAATCCTATCCAATATAGTTCTGGAAACATTAGACAGAGCATTAGACAAAAGAAAGAAAGGAATAAGGATAGGAAAGGAAGAAGTTATAATTATCACCATTTGTGGATGTTATAATACTCCTCGTAGAAAGCCACAAAAACTTCATCAAAGGTCTCCTAGGTTTAATAAACAAATTCAGTAGCATAGCTGAATACAAATTCAACACTAAAAAATCAACAGCTCTTCTGTACAAAAATAACCCATTGTGAGAAATATTAATGAAATTGTAGTTTTCAAAATAGCATAAAAATACTTACAAATAAAGCTAATGAATAAGTAAAAAGTTTTAGATTAAAAGCTGAAATACATAACTTTAAAAAGGAGATTGAGGAGGATATCAGAAAAGGGAAGGGCCAGACAGACAGCTCAGCAGACCAAAGCGCCTATTAGGCACAGTGCAGCGGCCCGAGTTTGCTGCCTGTGCCATGTGGGTCCCACCTACAGGGCACACTGAGAGGGCTATTGAGACTGGGTGTTGTGGTGCACACTTGTAATCCCAGCTCTTGGGAAGCTGAAAACAGGAGAATCACTACAAGTCCAGTCTACATAGTGAGACCCTGTAGACTCTGTACTAAATACAAAAAAAAAAAAAAAAAAAGGAAGAAAAAGAGAAAGAAAGAAAATGGGAAGGAAGAAAGAAAAAGAAAATGGAAAGATATTCTTTATTCTTGGATAGGCACAACTCATACAGGGAAAATGGACATGCTTCCAAAATGGTTAAGCACACTTTTGAAATTCCAATCAAAATGACAAAAACATACTTCACCGAAGTAAATGCAAAACTGTTAATATTGCATTTAGTACAAGGTCTCACTACATAGATCAGACTTGTAGTATTTCTCCTATTTTCAGCCTCCCAAGTGCTGGGATTACAGGTGTGCACCATCACACCCAGTCTCAATCACCATGCTAGTGTACCCTGCGGGCAGGGCTGGCATGGCACAACAGGGATCAAACCCTGGCTGCTGTGCTCTGCCTAAGCAAGCGCTTTAGTCTGCTGAGCTATCTAGCTGGCTCTAAAATATATTTGGAAACAGAAGAGACCTAAAATAACAAAAGCAATTTTGGTAAGGATTACATATATTATTATGTATTATATTTGTTCACTGGGGAATTTATATAGGAAAATAAAAATGTCCATAGATGTTCTTTTCTTCTATATTGGAAGTGCCCATGGAAAATGCCATGATCTGTATGCAAACAAAAGAAGGAAAGTTAAGAACACTGCATGCATAGAAATATGGAAGAAGTCATAAGTTATTATACACTTTACAACCTGAGAACTATGTATTAGCTACCCTCAAATTGTTATATCAACAGAAGTTGTTAAGTGCATAGTAGAATCCACTGAAGAGTAGGTGCAAGGTAAATCATCAAAGTTAGGTTCTTTATTGTATACCATATAATATTTAAGTTTTCATTGTTCTAATGCATGAAACTATTGATAAAATTATAAATATAAAATGTCCTTCTGCAGTAGCTGTTATAAGTACACAGATTTCAATGTTTTGAGTAGTTAGCTCTTAATTTTTGCATGATTTTCCTTTTATCTCCTACTCTAAATTCATTCTTGTGAAATGTGGATAATACAAAGAAGCCCCAGTGTAAGGCTCTAATGAATTGCTTCCTCAGACAAGTGAAGTGCATGCCATAAACATGGTAAAGAGAAATTAAGCATTGTGATGGGATTATAAATCATTTTGCTGAGGTGGATAAGAAAGCAAATGGCTGCGAATGGATGGGAGACCTGGGATTCTTAAAAACAACAGTGAACCTGATTCTTCATAATATCTTCTATATGCATTCTTTTCATGCATCACGTGCATATATTATTTGGAATGTCTTTGAAAAGTAATTATTATTTGTTATTTTCAGGATTTACCTTCACAATATTTTTATAAAAGAGAATTTCAGTATCTTTGTCTTATCAATAAATATAATCTTGCATTAATTCTCAAATTTAATTCTTGTTTCTAATGAAGTTGATACTTAATGAATTCTTTTAGAAATGCTCAGATTTTTAAAAACAGTATTTTGAATTTTAGTTTCTTTTTTATTTTATGATTATATTGATCAAGATTTTAAATATAATAAATATTACATGAAATATAAAGGTATTAATACCACATTGCAGTTTTAAAATGTTTTCCATTATATATGCATATGTACAGTTCTTTCTGTGTCTCTGTCTCTGTATCTCTCTCTCTCTTTTTCTTTCTGGTACTGGGGATTGAACTCAGGACCTTGCACTTGCCAGGCAGCTGTTTATGCCACTGAGCTATCCCCCACCCCCTGTACAGTTATTTCTGCTATATTTATTTTGCTAACTTTTATGACAGGGCCTAATTTTTTAAAATTATTTTCCAAATTTATTTGTTTTTTTTTTTGTTTGTGTTTTGTTTTTGAGACAAGAATCAGGTAGATAGCAGGTACTATGTTACTGAGCTGTATTCCCAGCTCTGATGTCTCTTTTAATTTAAAAAATACTTTGAATGTTACCTAACAGCATCTAGGTTATGCATAATAAAGCATCAATTATGCCTTTTGCTTGTGAAGAAACAATTAGTCAAGAGAAAAATAGCACTTTTTTTCAGCATTTCATTCAAATACTGAAAATTTGAAAGGAAATATCTAATTATAATAGCTAATTATGTGTGTAAATTATCTGGAGTAAGAATCAGAAACAAATTTTAGTAAATTGTATCAATGGATATTAGAAGAATGTGTAATGTCAAAGAATGATTTGTGAAGATGTCCTTTCTGGTTGGTTTACTCTAGCAGTCTTCTCTACAGAGAAGCATTTTGAGGAGACTAAGACAGAAAAGACAAACCCAAAAGGTTATGAAGAGTGCTGGAATAACAGAATTCCATAGAAGCACACAAGCTTAGATATAGTGATTTCTCTTACATGAACATAAACATAGAGATAAAATAAAAGATAATAGGAAGCAAATCTTTTGCAAAGGGAAGGGTAGTAAGAGATGGGGGTAAGAGAGGAGAGGAAGAGGAGAGGAAAAAAGAATTAAGATGTGTTATATAGATGTACTGACTCCTCACAATAAATATAATCATTATGTACCACAAGCATGTACTAATAACAATTTGAAAATTAACAACAACAAAAAAAGGAAAAAATTAAAAAGAGAAAACTGCAGAAGAAGAGTGAAGAGAATGAATCTCTAGATGTGTCATGAAGGAGACAGGAAATAAACCATGCTATAGGACATGAAGAAAATGGAGAGCTTCAGACTATTTAAAGTATGGGCAAGATAACTACTATTATAGATAAGTGAATAGCTGAAAGAGTATAGGGACAAGAGAAAGGAGTCCTTGGAAAATGTCACACAGGATTTAAGAGACCATGTGAGAAAACAACTTCAGAAATCAGTAGACCCACTTCATTGCAGAGGGGAGCTTTGAAAGGGAGTTAATTAATGAAGTTTCTTAGTAGGCAGTGGTGAAGGACCAAGAATTAGTTTTATGGGACTCTACAAAGTTTGAAATGCCAAATAATCATGTCAGATTAAAAAATGGCCTTGGAACTGGGAGTTTTAAATTTTCCCAGGTAAATTTTTATTAGTATATCACATTTATTCTGACTTAGAAATATGAGAGCAAAAAACTAAGAAAAATAGTTTATTTATGTAGTGTGCGTGTATGTGTTTTAGTAATTTAGTCATTTTTGTCAGTAGGATGTAGTACAATGTAAATATTTTTTGCAAACTAAAATTAATGTATTTAAAGACACTCATTTGGTTTAAGAGATGAAAGTCAGTCATTTTTTAAATAAATCTCTAGTACAGTTAAGGGATGTTTCTAAGTACTTTTATTTTAGGTAGAGAAAGATGATAAAGTCTATGTTTTCTAAGATTTTTTAACATTAACTGTATTTTCTTGTTCTTGTTTTCTTATTTTTCTAAAACTTTAAAATTTTGAGTTATTTCTACTACATAAAATTCAATGTGTATAAAACTATCCTAGATTGGGCATAGTGGTGCATCCCTGTAATCCCAGCACTTGGTAGGCTGAAACCAGAAGGATCACTATGAGTCTGATCTGTGTAGTGGGACCCGGTAGATCCTTACTTAACTAACTAACTAAAACAGCATCCTAATTTATTCTTTTTTTTTTTTTTTGTGGAACCAGGAATTGAACTCAGACCTTTGCACTTGCCAGGGAAGCATTTATTCCACTGAGCCATCTTCCTGCCCCCCCTAATTTATTCTTAAACCATATATATTTTTTGGGGGGGGAATCAGAATTAAGGGGCCAGGGAGATGGCTCAGTGGAATAAGTGCTTTCCTGGCAAGCGCAAGGGACTGAGTTCAATCCCCGGTTTTGCCAAAAAAAAAGATTGTTCTTCATCCAGAACTTTAATTTTCAGAGGCATATAGTGAGCAATGCTGAGTACCATAAGATATTTTCTTTTGCAGGTCCATGGTTTATGGATTAAAATTTTTATTTTTATTTTATTATTATTTTTAATGTATTTTATTGTTACAGGGTCTTACTATGCAGCTTGGACCTGTAGTGATCCTCCTGTTCTCAGCCTCCCCAGCACTGGGATTGCAGTTCAAACTTGGTGGCTTGCTCAGCATGCCTTAGGGTGGGGTCTACATGAGACACAGGGTATTGAACCCACATCCCTATACTTGCCTAAACAAGTGCTTACTCTGTTGAGCTAGCTTGCTAGCCCTTTAACAATGATTGTTGAATTGCATATTGTTGTTTTTGGAATTATTTGTTCATGTTACTACATATAAGCATGCAAAATTGGCCAAAAAAGTATTTAAAAAAAAGTAAAAAGAAGAAAAAAATTTTTAAGCATTAACCATTCCTTTCAATGGATCAGCCGGAATCAGCAGTACAATTCATCAAGCTATTCTGTGTATATACATATATATTTCTTTCCCTTCTTTCTTTTTTTCCTTTCCCTCATTTCAGTTGTTTATCATTATTTCATTCTAATTTGATATGTTTTGAGCATTAATATTTGTCAAATGGTAAACATTACTTATTTTATTTATGGTACATTAAAATTTTTTAAATGTATTTAGTACAGGGTCTCTCTAGACAGATTGGACTCATAGTGATGCTTCTGTTTTCAACTTCCCAAGCATTGGACTTACAGGTGCGCACAACCATTCCCAGTTTCAGTCGCCATGTCAGTGGGTCCTGGGGGCATGCTAGTGATTAAACTCTGTTCCCTGCATCTGCCTAGGCAGGAGCTTTAATTTGTTGAGCTATCTGGCTGGCCCTTATGGTACATTTTAACTTGAAGTTATGTTAGTTTATATGGTTGTAAATATGAAGGTGGTGTTTTACAAAAAGTTGAAATGATCCCCATTGTTTTTGATTAAATAATTCCATAATTCTTATAGAAAATTGAGTGCTACTGCTATAATGACTTTATATTTAATATTTCATGTGATTGGAGCATTAAATCTGTTTATTATTAGTGATTTTAATTTCCAAAATACTATCAACTTTAGAAACATCTTTTCTGGAAAGAAAAAAAAAACAAACACTTTGGAAGGCAATGCTTTTCAAAACCAGAATTTTGTGTAATTCTTTTTTCTTTTCAACCTGACTTAAACTTTGTTATCCCTTAATGCAAATTGTAGATCAGAGGAATTGAGATGTTTTAAGAAAGCAATTCTGTGTTAAGCAAAGTTTCATTGAAGCACACATGAGCACCATGCTTTTGGGGAGGAAATTCACACTTGATTAAGAAGTTCTCGAGGGGTGCTTTGCGATGCTGCTCCTTTGGGTTCTTCTGAGAGGCAATCATGGCGCCCAGCTGGAATGGCATGATTCTGAGCCCCACTTCCACAAGGACTGGCAGAGGCGTGTGGCTATGTCGTTTAATTAGCCAGCTCGGAAGGTCCACAGGCTCAAGGCCCAGCAGGCAAAAGTGTGCCACATCATCCTGCGCCCCACGTCCGGACCCATCTGGCCCATCGTGCTCTGTCCCATGGTGCGATACCATACCAAGGGCCAAGCTGGCAGGGGCTTCAGTCTGGAGGAGCTGCGGGTGGCCGGTATTCACAAGAAGATGGCACGGACCATTGACATCTCGGTTGACCCAATGCGGCGGAACAAATCCACTGAGTCTCTGCAAGCCAACCTGCAGAATACGGCTCTAAGCTCATTCTCTTCCCCAGGAAGCCATCGGCCCCCCAAAAGGGAGACAGCTCTGCTTAAGAACTCAGATTGGCCACCCAGCTGACAGGGCCTGTGATGCCCATCAAGAGGCCAGGGTCATTACTGAGGAAGAAAAGAACTTCAAGGCATTCGCCAGTCTGTGCATGGCCCATGCCAGCGCCCGGCTCTTTGGCATCCCGGCGAAGAGAGCCAAGGAAGCCGCGGAGCAGGATGTTGAGAAGAAAAAAATAAAACACTGTTGGGATCTTGTTAAAAAAAAAAAAAAGAAGTTCTGAAAAAACAAAGTTCTGTAACACTAGAAATTAGATAACATTTAGTTGGGATACTAAAGAGTTTTTTCAAGAGCTATTCACATTGATATCACTACTTAGCTTTCATTTAAATTATTTCTGTTTTATAAATGTAAGCATCAATCATATGATGCACTTACTATCTACTCTTCCCAACCTCTCAGCGACACAGTGTTTTCTTCCTTCTGGCTTATATATGATAGATGATGCCTTTTAATTCTTTACAGTATATAAATATGTAACATATATATTAAAGCATATGTGAGTATATAATATGTAATATATTTAGAAATGTGAAGAATTTATCTTATATGATAATTCTATTTTGTGTTTATATTTGGCCTCTATGGTCAGCCAATAAGATTACAAATGTAGTTGCTCCTCTAAAGTTGATTAAATCAGGTCAAATGGGGAAGTGGGCTACATAGCAAACAGACCTGAATACAGAAGAGGGACTCTTCCTGTAGGGGGTTGGGTTAGTGACTCTTTGTGGCTTCTTCAAGGTGACTGATACCAATTTGAACATCAATCCCTAATGCCCATCCCTAGGGAACTGTGTGATTACATTTGTGTGCTCTTGTCTTGAGGTCTGGCCCACAGCAGGAGTGCCTGTATCTACCACAGTTGCAAGGTACATGTTATTCCCTGTTGTCTCCTTGAGGCCCTAACCCTGTCTGACTGCCTATAATATTCCTATCTAATTTAGCTGCCCACAACATTATTTTCATTCATTTGACATATGACTATTTTTAATGGAAAACTTTTATAACCACTAAAATTGACCCAGGGCTCAAATTCAGTGAATTATAAATACAGATATGTTACAGACATAGGAACTTATACAGTATAAACACAAGAAAATATATCTAATTACATGTACATAAGTAGTAATGTGACTGTGACTGCTACTGTTAGTAAAAGTGCCTAGTGACATGACTACTTATAAGAGGGAATTATTTAATCAGAAATGTCTGAGGGCTTTCCTGAAGAACTGATGCTTGACTTCCCACCTGTGAGATAATGTTTTGTTTGATGAGCAAGGATATTATTCCAGAAAGAGGCCCAGTGGTAAGAGAAATGCAGATAAAATATTGTCTTAGAATCTAGTTTTTAAAGTGATATTTGTGCCAGTACTATTGTCTAGGTACTGTTCTTTAAAAGCTTAACGAGACTGTCTAATTTATTTCTCTAGAAAATATGTGGGAATTTATGTCAGGGACCTGTAGTAGGTATCATAAAACCTACTATTAATTTGAAAATTATCAGTACTTAAAATTATAATCAGACAGTTACGTTAAAATTAGTAGAGACTGCTAGAAGTTAGATTAAAGGTCATTTAACTCAAATACTATTTTGAAGGTTTAGGAAAGAAAAATTGGATGTTGCCTGCTATTTTAGTTTTGATTTGGCTTCTTCAGGGTTATATATAATTACATTGATCAGTTGTCTGATTTAGAATTTTTGCTTTAACTTTCCTGTCTGATAACTTTCTGTTTTTATATTCAGTGTTTTGATAAATTTGAGTTCATGTTATCAAATATATATACTAGAGAGGCAAGAAATACACAAGTATAGAATATAGACTTGAGCAACCATTGAAGAAGAGTAGCCATGGCCCTCTGCTGTCCCCTGGCCATGGGCCTCAATAAGGGCCACAAGGGGACTAAGAATGTGAGTGAATCAAGGCACAGCGTCCATCACTGATGTCTCACCAAACACACCAAGTTCATGTGGGACATGATCTGGGAGGTCTGTGGCTTCTCCCCCTATGAGCGGCATGCCATGGAGCTGCTCAGGGTCTCCAAGGACAAGAATGCCCTCAAATTTATCAAGAAAAGGGTGGGAACATGCATCTGTGTCAAGCAAAGTGTGAGGAGCTGAGCAATGACGTGCTGGCTGCCATGAGGAAGGCAGCTGCCGAGAAGGACTGAGCCCCTCTGGAATAAAGCTTTGCAGAAAGTTAAAAAAAAGAATCTAGACTTTAGGGGTTGTTCTCATGATTTCCTCCACATACCTAAGAATTGAAAAAACATATAACTCTGAACTTAAGTAATGACAGTTTCCAGCCTGAGCATAAACTGCCAAATTATCATGGCCCTGATTCATCATGGCTGAATCCGTAAAACAACAGCTTATCTTCCCAATGACCACTTCCTCCTACTTCCCTGCTCCAGCCTGGGATACAACTAATTTTTACTCTTCCTGTGCACACAAGGGAATATCCAATCAGTCCCTTATATGTCACTGAACCTGCCCCTCAAACTCTGCCTGTAGCAAAGTCCATAAAGTCTTAGCCTTCCATTGTCTAAGGTCAGAGGATCCCCCATCTCCCTGTTGATATTTGGGAAAAATGATCTCAGGTGGATGAATTCCAAATGACATAGGGGTAATGAAACTCTGGACCTGAAAGATACCTGGGACAATTTCATGCTCTCTAAAATCAAAGAATGAATTTTAGGAACAAATGGAGGTTATGAGCAGAATATATTTATTCGGGGAAAGCTCTTGTTCAAGAGGAGGACTGAAGGGGGCCTGAGTGGGTTGCTCCAGGAAGCTGTCTCTTGAAAAGGACTTATGCAGTGTAAAAACATGTGACAAGGTGCGTCTAAGGTGGTGGAGAACGTGGGAACTCACTTAGGTGGACGTGAGGTGGGACAAAACTATGGTAAACTAATGAGATTACAAGCACCATTGTTCAGGTAAAATTGATTAAATCCAGGACCAAATAGGGAAGTGAGTCACATAAGGGCCAGGGTCTCTTTCTGTTGGGGATTGGGTTAGTGATTCATTTGGTCTCTTTCAAGGTGATTGATACCTATTTAGAATATCAATCACTGATGCCCATCCCAGGGAACTATGTGGCTATTTTATTCCTCTTTTGTTTTGAGGTCTGGCCCATAGGGGAGTATCTGTCTCTTTCAAGTCTTTCATATTGTCTCCTTGAGGGTCTCGCACTGCCTGCCTGCCTATAATATTTCTATCTAATTCAGCTGCCTACAGCACTGTCATTTATCCTCTCTGTGTCTTAAGAGTTAATAAAGTCTTCCTCCATGCTTTATTTCTACTTCTCAGCTGTGCCACCACCAAAAATCCTAACAAGCAATACTGTATCAGAATAATCTTTTCATATGGGACATCCATATGTCAAATAAAGTACTTATGTCTACCACATAGATATTGAGCAAAAATGAAAAGCTCAAGAGACTTTGGGCATTCTGTATTAATAGAAAAAAATATTTTTACATTGAGGTAATTTTACTCATTTTGATATGTGGGGAAGAGAAACTCCCAACCTATTAGATATCTGAAATGCTGAATTGGTATTCTCTAAAATTGAAGCATGAATGCTAGATTGCAAACTTAAGGCTAAGAAGAATTTTTTGAGGAAAAAGGAAGTTTCTGTGTAAGAGGTGGTGATATGCAGGAATGAAACTCTCAACCTGAAAGATACCTGGCATGATTTTATGTTCTCTAAAACCAAAGACTACTGGATAGTAAAGACCAAGTTAAACCAAGCCCCATATAACTAAAAATGTAACTTTTGCTATCTGATAAGGTCAGTCAAATCCTCCTAGGATTTACCTTGGTACCATGTACAGCACCTTGTGGATCTTTATCAGTGTCCATACAGTATAAAAAATAAATCTATATTAATATGCTGAGCTATAAAAGGCTCAAGTCAACAACTTTGGATGATTGTCAGTTGTGATAGTAACTCACTACTATTATGCACTATTGGACTATATTGGTTTATTTTGCTGAATTCAAGTGCCTGTAATAATCAGACTGGCATCAAATATGTAAAGGTCCTTTAAAGACTTCTCCAAATACAGCTTATCCAACAGCAATGAAACACCCATTTGACAAAACAAAACAAAAAAGGGGGCTATAAAGAATCATTTTGTAGTGAAAAAAAATATATGTATATATAAGATAGGATAGATATACAGTTACTTCCTCTTAGTTCAATGAGAAAAAAGTTTTGTACTAATATTGTTTAGACAAGATATCATATCTACATTTTATACTCTGAATAACTCCTTTAAAGACAATATGCAATGTATTAATTATTATAACTGTCCTACTAACTTGTTTTGAAACTGTTTCATTGCTATTTTATCTTTTTTCTCATTAAAATGAATAAAAAATAAATAAAACCAAAGAATGAATTTAAGAGCAATGGAGTTTAAGAATAGAATGTATTTATAGAGGAGAGAAAGCTTCTGTCTGAGAGAGGGACAGAAGGGAACCTGAGTGAGTTGGCCTGGAATATGCCTTTTCTACGGATTTTTATTCAGCAAAACCATGAGGTTAAGAGTATCTAAGTAGGAAAACATGGGAACTTGTAGATGAGGTAGAAAAAAACTATGGTCAACCAATACATAAAACTACAAGTGCAATTGCCCATGTAAAATTGATTAAATTGGGATCAAATTGGGGAAGTGAGTCATTTAGCAAGAGGTCTTGAATATGGAACAGGGGATTTCCTGTAGGAATTGTTCAGTCACTTTTTCTGGCTTCTACAAGGTGATTGATATCCTAATGCCTATTCCTATGGAAATGTGTGGTTGCATTTGTTTACTCTTTTGTCTTGAGGTCTAGCCCACAGAGGGAGTGTCTGTCTCTCCCAGAGCTGAAAGGTCATCTTGTCTTCCATACTGTGTCTCCTCTGAGGCCTAGCCCTGTCTGACATCTATATTTCTAATTTAACTGCCTACAATAGAGGGACAAAAGGGGACCCAGAAAGTGGGTTGCCCACTGACCCCATTTTTCAGAGGTGTTTATTGAGCAAAGCCATGAATTGAGGTGGGTTTAAGGTAGGATAGAACTATAACCAGCCAATAATACTACAAGTATAGTCACTTAAGTAATATCAATCCAATGGAAATTATAAGGTGGATATAAAGTGGGACAAGTTATGGTCAGTTACTTAGGTAATTTTGATTAAATGAGGATCAAGTGGAAAAGCAAGTCACGTAGCAAGGCACATGGGATGGGCAAAGACTTTACTGGAATGGGTGGGTTAAAGAAGATTTGGTCCTCCACCTCTGAGTGGTTGATGGCTACTTAGAATATCAATCACTGCTGTTTATCCCTAGGGGAATTAAAAGTGTGAGTAGTTCTCCTTTTTTTTTTTTTGGAAGCTAGCCTTCCATGAATTAGCCTGCAGCCACAGCTGTCTTTTCATTGACCTCTCTTCTTCTCTGACCTCCTATATTTTTATGGAACTTATCTGTAATAATTTGAAGCTCTCTCTGTCTTTCTCTTTGACCCCCCCCCCATCTCTTTATGCTGGGTATTGAACCCAGGGCCTTTGCACTGATCTATTTCTCCACCACATCCCTTCTTTTGTTGTCACAGGCTCTCACATTGTAAATTGCTCAGGCTGGACTGGAACTTGGGCTCCTCTTACCTCAGCCTCTCGTAGTGCTGGCTTTATGAGTGCATATCACAACACTAAGTTTTTAAATTATTGTATTGCATGGCAGATAACATGCAAATGTTAATCATTTGATTATGTTCTTTTAAAAATAGTTATTTTTTCCCAAATCATATACCTTAAAAGCCGCTATGGATTACTAGTACTTCATAGCATATGGAAATAGCAAAGTGACTGCCATAGCTGTGGAGATAGCTCAGTAGAGTAAGTGTTGCCTGCCAAGCGCAAGGTCCTGAGTTCAATCACCAGTTCTGCAAAATCACTGCAATAGTAACAATAAAATAACCATATGAATATTAGTCATAGAAAACTAGAGGTTTTATATTTTTTAAGTTTTTTTTTTTTTTTTAATCTAGGTTATCTGTGTTTAAATTAACAGTTTTCCAGGAGCTGGGGAGATGGCTCAGTGGAATAAGTGCTTTCCTGGCAAGTGTAAGAGCCTGAGCTCAAGTCCCTGGTTCTGCAAAAAAAAAAAGAAAAGAAAAGAGGAAATGAACAGTTTTCCTTTTTTACTTCCCTTAAGTTTTATATGTATCCCATGCATTTAATTGAGAAATATGTGTTTTTATTGTGCTATATTTTCTGTTTATTTAGAAAATATATTTTCAATTAACAATGTACAAAATAAAATTACATTGCTGGTCTTGAATTGTTATTGTATACACCAAGGTTGTGGTTTTGCAAATAAAGAGGAATGAAGTCACTAAATAAAAGAGAAAGTTAGGGAGTTTTATTAGAAATATTAAGGAAAATATCTCTCCTGGGTTTGCAGGAGCAGACAAGGGGGTACTATGGGTACCTCTCAATTAGAGCTTATCGTAAATAAGCAGAGCACAGAGCTACTGCATTATTTAATGGCTACCTATTATAGAAGGGTCTGTGAATTTTGAATAACCAATCCAGTTCTTCAATCGATAGAGTATACAGGAAATTGAAATTTTTTTTTCAGAACTCAGGAGTTTGTTAGAGAGTGGACTGCATACCCTGTGACTTTGATCTAAAGTCCTAGTTTCACTGTCTATTCTTATTTTAATTTTTGAGTATAAGTGATTCCCCAACACTATTTCAGGCCCTTTCCCTAGCCAGCTGCCTCACTCATAAGCTGATTAAGTAAACTATTTCCTACAGTAAGAGCTATACATTTTTTTAAAAATGTACCTATAGTTGTGGTAGTTGATTTATTTCAAAAATCTAGAATTCTTTTCCTTTGTAATCTTTAAGATGACCTTGAATTTAAAGTTATTTTATTTTTATTATATGTTTAAAGGGTATTATAACAATATGGTGGTTAATAAACCACTTTTGAGAAAAAATAGCTTTTAATTTTACATGAGAAAACAAAATGAATTTATTTTTATCTTTCTGCACTATCAGCTTCAACTTCATACAACTTCTAAGCAGAAGTCCAATTCTATACCTTTTTACTGTAAGCATACAAAAACAATATAAATGTTTTAATTCAATATATGTGTTTGTTATAATTATATATATATATTTTTCTGAGTTAATGGATTTCATTTGTTGGTTTTGAGTTTCCTTTCTGGTTCTTTTTAAATGTCCCCCTCTCCCCAGGTCCAACAATACTATATAATTATATTCTTAATGTTTAGAACCTTTCAGAAAAATTTTCTATTTTATAAACTTAACAAACCAAAACATACCATCAACTACTATAGAAGCAACATCCTCCCATGTCTTTCATTAATTGATTTTTTGCAGCATAATCCTATCTTAAACTGAAGAAACTATTCATCACCCCAAATAAAGTGGCTAGTCTCCATATATATCCCTTGTGTATTTTAGATCATCAGTAGGCCTCTTTGGACATACACCTCTTTAGCTTTAATGTCTGCAGAGTTAACTTTTCAGTATACTGTGCTAAATGAGTCTTTCTTTTTTTTTATTTATATATTTGGTACAGAGTCTCATTACACAGCTGGAACTCATAGTGATCCTCCTGTTTTCAGCCTCAGCATACCCAGGCTTGGTTGATGGCTCAGCATATCTGGGGGATCAAACCCCAGTCCCTGCACTTGCCTAAGCAGGCACTTAGACTGCTGAGCTATCTTGCCAGCCCTTAAATGAATTTTTGATACAAATCACAATCTATATGCTGAATCAACTGAGATAAGATTTATTAGCATATATGCTGTTTTGCATAGGGTAGAATATTTTTTTGGTGGAACTGGGGATTGAACTCAGGCTCTTGCACTTGGCATGCAAGCACTTATTCTACTGAGCCATCTCCCTGGCCCCTAGAGTAGAATATTAATCTTCCCCATTTGTACACGTTCAGTTTGGAACAAAGTGGGATGTTAAATAAATAGTTTAATATAGTTTCCTTGCTTTTGTTGTAGGCAGCTGAATTAGATAGAAATATTATAGGTAGTCAGACAGAACCAGGCCCTCAAGCTCACAATATGGAAGACAGGGTGACTTTTCAACTTGGAAGAGACAGGCACTCACGTATGGTCCGCACTTCAGGACAAAAGTGGAAACAAATACAGCTACATATTTCTGTAGGAATGGGCATCAGGGATTGATATTCTAAACAAGGGGCTGGGGAGATGGCTCAGTGGAATAAGCGCTTCCCTGGCAAGTGCAAGGGTCTGAGTTCAAACCCCTGTTCTGCCAAAAAAAAAAAAAAAAAAAAAAAAAAAAAAGGTATCCATCATTTGAAAGAGCCCAAATGAATTGCTACCCCAACCAGCAACAGGAAAAGACCCAGTCCCCAGTCCCCTATTCATGCCCCCTTGCTATGTGACTTCCTCCCTCAATTGGTAATGGATTTAATCTATTTAACCTGAGAAATGGTGCCTGTAATCTCATTGGCTGACCATAGTTTTGTCCCACCTCATACACACCTACGTGAGTCCACCACCTTAAACCTGCCTCACTGCATACTTTTGTTGCAGGAAGCCAAGTAAGATAAAAGCATTATAGGAGTCAGACAGGGCTGGGCCCTCAAAGGAGATAACACAGAAGACAAGATACCTTATCACCATGGGAGGGACAGATGCTCCTGCTGTGAGCCAGACCTAAAGTTCAAAGATCAAACAAATGCTAACCTCCCTAAAGATTAGCACCCTGCTTGATCTTTACTCTGAGAAAGCCAGGAAGAATCATTAAATGATGGCTACCTGATAAAGTTCTGTTTTACGTTCATGCCTGCTTGCTATATGACTCCCTTTTGCATTTGGTCCTGGACTTAATCAATTTTACCTCAGCAGTGGTGCTTGTAATCTCATTGGATGACCATAGTTTTGTCCCACCCCACATCCACCTAAGTGAGTTCCCATGTTCTCCATCTTAGCCCCACATGGTTTTACACTATAAAAGTTCCTGGAAGAGACAGCTTCCCAGGGACAACCCTCTTGGACCCCTCCTCCTGTCCCTCTCTCAGACAGGAGCTTTCTTTCCCCCAATAAATGTATCTGCTCATAACCTTCATTTGTTCCTGAAATTCATTCTTTGGGTCTAGAGAACACAGACTCAGTCTAGGTCAGGTTGGGAGATCATTTTTCCCTTATGTCATTTGGAGGATCCCTATTTCATTTGGAGGTCATCCACTCGGACATCATTTTTGCTGCCTGTGTCACTTTGTCGTTTTGTTTGTGTTTCTTTCCAATCTTTTCCATCTACAAATTCACTACAGACACTACTTTAGCAGGCTAGTTTGATTCACAATATGCCCCTTAACTATATAAAACAAGCATTTTGGGGGGCTATACCACATTGTTCTACATATATAATACATATGACCTATTGTCTTTTCATCATGAAATTAGATTAAGATTCATAATACATGTCTTGGCATTGTCTGTAAGGAAAATACAACTTACTCACTTTGGCTAGGAGTCCCCTGGGGATTTATGGCCCTGGGAGTATTGTAGATATCACAGATGAACTATTAATGAAAGAGTAATAAAAATCTTAACCCTCTAGTAAACAGCTTATACTTTCAAGGGAAACAAAGGATGTTTTGAACAAATGATAAAAAGTGACAGCCAAGCCTGTCCTGATAGCTCAGGACCAGCCTGATAGCTCAGTGGACTAAAACACCTGTGTAGGCAGAACACAGTGGCTGGAGTTTGATCCCCAGTAGTGTCTGTAGTGAATTTATAGATGGAAAAGATTGGAAAGAAACACATGTGCCATGCCAGCCTCACCCCTAGCGTGCACTGAGACAGCGATTGAGACTGGGCACAGTGGCGTGCATCTGTAATCCTAGCACTTGGTGAGAACAGGAGAATCACTATGATTCTGATCTGTAGACTCTGTAGATCCTGTCCTAAATACAAAAAAAAAAAAAGTGACAACCATGTGTTCTTTTATTTGGTAACTAATAATTAATTATATGTTCCATTTCTTTATTTACTCTAGATTGTAGCAGATCTGATGAAATCCATGGTATTTAGGTCCATGACATCATAGGCCAGATAGGTTCCTCCAAAAAAAGATTTCCTGGACACTTCACTGCCACATGAGATGGAAGATAGGCAGTATGTCCTTTCTAGCACATCTTAAAGTAACCATAATTGGCATTTATTAAGTCTTGCTACATTGAAGTTTTTTTCGAAGTGATTACATATTAATTTACTCATTTACTTTTCACAGTTCTTTTAGATACTGTTATCACCCCCATTGTGGAATGTAGGTGGATAATCAAGTTAAAAAAGCTTCCATGAGGTGATAGAATGACAGAGCCAAGCTGCCTTGAATGCAGGTAGCTTGGCTCAGGGCATTGCTTACTCACTGTGTTGTTTCTTCTTAGGTTGAGAGTGAGGTTAGAGCCTGATGGTTTGATCTAAATGAGACTAATAAACAAACTTCAAAATCTAAGATCACACATAGATACTTGGGTGATTTTCAGAAAACTGCATCCAGTAGTGAGCAGAAGAGGTATCAGTGAGGAATGTCTGCTGGGATAGCTGTTGACAGGCACCTATCTTGTTCCTGTAGCTTAGTTTAGCTATTTCCATTGTTTTCAGAGGAAACTGAACCCAGGAGGTATTGAGTCACATGTACAAAGTTACACAGTTAGTAAGCCTTAAATCTTAGATCAGAAATCAGATCTGAAGAATGCTCAATTCACTTGCTTTTGTTTTTTCATCCCTAACTATTGACAAAAATACAAATAGATATTGCAAAAAGAAAAGCTGCAGAATCAGCCAATTTCCTTTTGAAGAGCAAAGGGTTACTAAATGCTCATTTGAATACTTGCCTGAAGCGGTAGAAGGGATAACTACCATTGTTATCCCTTCTACTGCTGTCACCTATAGACACACTTTATTCTTAGAGCTGAAGTTCCACAGACACAAATTTCTCTCATTCCTTCCTAGGTGTTCTGGCTTACCTCAGCAAATTCTGTGCCTCCTCCAATCCCACAGGTTAATAATGGCAGGTTCTTTATATCTTACAAAGTGAATGTAGTTCCGCTAAGAGTATTGCTATGATTTTTGTCAGGCTAACCTATGTATTATGGGTGCGGACAGTTGTGTTGGTACAGTTTGTGAATGTCAAACTTTTTTAAGCAAAGATTTTGTTTTGTTCCTAACTATAAACTACTACAAAGCTAGATGAATTTAACCTTTTACATAAAATTGTCTGGCAGAATTTTACTTCTACTGGAGGCTGAAAAACATCTTTATCTTTTTAGGGCTCATTAATGTTCTACCTAAAAATTCCATTGCACACATTTGTAACATTTATTGATGCTTCTACATGCAAATAAACATAAATATGCTCCAAGAATAATCAAGGTACTATGTTGTGACTTCTATCACTTTCTAGAATCATTTTTTCTATTAGCACATGTTTGTAGTACATAATATGTCCATTCGTTTTAGGGAATTGGTGCACACACATAACACATCTTAATTCTTTTTCATATCTTTCCCTTCTCTCCTTACCCCCCCCCCCGTCAATTTTTTTAATCTCCTTTTTTTTAGTACTTGTTTGCAACACATAACATTTACACTTTTTAGGTGAAGTTGGTTCATGTACACAACACATTTTAATTCCTTTTCTCATGTTCTCTCTCGCTTTTTTTTCTCTCCCTCCATTGCTTGATCCTTTTCTCCTTGGAAAAACTATCTATCTTCCTCTTTTGTATTATCTATCTTTTATTGTTCTGTGTCTATACTTTGGCTTTCTTGTATAAGAGAAGGCATAATATAATACTGAAACTTATTTGTCTGATTTATTTTACATAATATTATGATCTCAAGATGAATCTATTTTCCTACAAATAACTCAAGTATATCCTTCTTTATGTCGGAGTGGTATTACTCTGCTGTCAAAATATTAGGATAGTAAATCAGGAAAAGGCATTTTGAATTTGACCAAAGAGAGTTACTTACTGAATGAATTGTGCTTACATTTTCTGCCTAGGAAAGTCCTCTGTTTACTTCCTAAGAAATACCTAGTTATCTGTGAATCTAGCTCAAGTACCTCTAGTTGGTGAAGCTTTTCTTCTAATTTTTAATGTTTTTCTTCTCTGATGGCATAGGTCTTTGTATAAACCATACCATGTTGACTCTTGGTTTCTATTTTTGCTTCCTATTTTAGATAGTATCAACTTTCCACTGTGATAGATGGTAAGGGTACAGGAGACACGATTAGACAACAAATTCTTATTGACTCTGGTTCTAGCCAAACAGTAGGTTTATCAGAATCATAAACTTTGAATCACATAGTTTCACTGTGACCCTCTCTTATATAAAGAAAATGTTTTCTTTGCATAGAAACTTTTTTCAACTTTTACTCAGCCTTTCCACAGGGGAAGCTGTACTTGCAATTATAAAGTATTTAATCCATCTGTGATTTTTTATAATACAGTATAATTATGGAAAGTTACAGGCCTCATGTACAGAATAACCAGGAATGAAGTCGCTTTTTCTAAAATCTTAACTCCACTTGGAAAGTTCCATAGTACCTCTTTGTTCCTCTCATCTATCTAAGTGCAAAGTTTACTGGGTCTTTGCAAGCAGCCCTACTTTTACTAACTTTGGTCTCTAGCATATTTAACTTTGACAGTTTCAGGAAGAAGAACTGTGAGCTAGGCACAGTGGCTAATGCCTGTAACTCCAACATGCAGGAGGCTGAGTCAGGATGATGTTGTGAGTTTGAGACTAGCCTGGGTTACATAGTTAAAGGTCAGCCTGAAGTACCCTAGCTCAAAAAAACAAACAAACAATGAAAAGAAAATATTATAAAATTATTAATGATAGAAGAAAAAATCTAGATAGTTAATATATATAAGATTAAACATTCAAATATAGACAGACCCTGTCCTCAGACCATCTAATGTGTGACTCCTTCCATTACTAAATCAGGGGGAGACAGATGCAATCCAATGCTCACAGAATTATATAGTATAATGTCATGGACTCCATCTCAGTGATTTTCCTGCTTTGGTGGATTTTTCCAGTAGTTATCCTTTGAATATGAATCAGTAAGCATCAGTTTGAGGGCCAGCCAAATATCTCAGCAGATTAAAGTGCCTGCAAGCAGGCACAGGGGCCAGGGGTTTGATCCTGCCTTTATGGCCCCGCCCCTGGGACCTGCTGAGATACGGATTGAGACTGGGTGTGGTGGCCCACTTTGGTAATCCCAGCTCTTGAGAGGCTATAATCAGGTGGATCACTTGGAGTCTGATTTAGTAGTGAGACCCTGAACACCCTGTACACCCTTCCCTAAAAATACAAAAAAAAAAAAAAAGAATCAGTTTGAGTGTGACAAATGAATGACTCAAAGTCAGTTGTAGAATTGTTCTACTTAGATTAGCCAAATTTTTCTTGAAGTAGAATTTAAATATACTTTTACATGATACTCTAAAGTATTCCATGTATTATTTTATATAGAAATTCTTCTCTTCAATAAACAATTTATGTTTTTTAGATATGACATAAAATTTTCAAAATGTAATAGAAGTGTTTTAATCACCATTTTATTTACAGTTTACTAGACAAACAGAAAGATTTCCTGGACCAGGATTATAGGATTAGGAAACGGAGAAGTTTCTGTGCCTGGTGTGGAATCAGAGGTGAAAGAATACAGACTAGTCATCTCTACACAGGCAGCCTGAAGGAGCCAGTGGAAGGGCTGGAGCTCAGAACAGAGTTTCTAAAATTCTGAGTTACAAAGTCAAAGGTCCTGTGTTGGAAGGCTGGAGAAATCTGCAAGGAACTGGGAATAAATATCTACAGGCAATGGTGAAGGCTGGAGCTCCTTTCAAGGAAAATAAAAGGGAAGTCTTTTTTTCTTTTTTGTTTTGTCCAGGCCATATGCCTGTTGGTTGTTGACACCAACATCTGGGCTGGGTCTTTCCTCCTCAGTGATCCATAGACACAACTCAGAGCTTTAATAACCTATTAAGCAGTTCTTATTCAAGTTGACACATTATAATTAATGATCACAAACAATTAGGTTATAATAGCATCTACATTCCTTATCAATTTAAAAGTCATCAATTACCTATATATTGCAATTTTTTAATTTCTGTTATCACTCTGATTTAATACCAAATAGAAGACACTTTTTCTGGAGGCCAGATATTGTCAAAAACAAACATTTTCCTTTTGTGACCTCTTTGTTCTACTTAGGCTCTTCTTTTATATAATTTCAGAAGAATTTTATAGTCAAAGTAACTTTTCATTTTGTTTCACTGTACCCCTAAAATTCTTTTACTCCAGGCATTTGCTCTGATAGAGTCCCTTGAATTCCACCAATCTGAATTGTGGCAGGTAAATGTGTTGACAGTGTTGTCTCAGCATCATTGACAAAGCTTGGTTTTCCTACAAGTAGAGTATGGGAAGGGGTTTAGAGACCTCTTAGGAGAAGGGGAAGGAGGATGTGGCAGAAAAGCGCTAAGCAAAGCTATGATCTCAATTGTAGTCCAGCAACATCATAATGCTATGGATGTGTGTGGATTGTACCATAGAACTGATTGTACATAGAGACAAAGGACTGGTCTTTAGTTCTCCTACAGTTCAGTTTTTGGTTGTAGAAAAGGACAGTTTTCCAGAGGAAAGAGTAGATGGGAGCCATTAGTAGCCAATATATTACGGTGCAAAGTTTTGTTTCATACTTCTTATTAATCAAAAAGAAGCCTTCTATATGTCTAGCATTAGGACTGAGATATGGCAATGAAAGATGTAATTCTTTCATTCAGAGGAAATGAACTAGAAAGTAAAGAATCATATATGATAGGATGAATTCAAATAAAAGGAATAGAGCAAGGATGAGACTTAGTTCACATCAGTAATAAAAATGAAGAATTTCCAGGTAGAGGATGTACAATTTATAAGGACAGACAAGACAACTTGGCATTTATGGTGGTAACCACGAATGGACATTCAGGGATGTATCGAAGATTCTTCATTTGTAGATAAAGTGAGAGAAATTTATAAAGATAAACAAGTGCAGGTCATGATATGTATGGCTAAACAGCAAGATACACAAATCTTCATGAAAAACAGAAGCTGACTCTGCTAATATTTCCAAAGGGAATTTTTTGGTAATAGTGCTATTATCATTCATTTCTTGCCTATGGGGACATGAAAATGATAATTTTGCCTTTGCTCTCCTCTCTTAGCTCTCCTCAAGATCTTAGCTTGGATTTCTCATACTTGTATTGGTCATTTTAATATTTACAATAAAGTCAAAATCTCATTGCAGAGTGGAACATCTATGTTTTGTTTGCCTGACAACTACCCATCTCCTTCTCTTACATTCCTTGGAAGTTTATAACAGTCCCATTAGATGATATGTTGCTGGAATGGTCAGTCAAAGTACACCCATTATTAGACAAAAGATGTCAATAAGCTTCATGCTTCCTAAAATAAAATTTATGAGCAGAGTAACATTAGACTTCCTAAAGCTTATACTAAGGAATTTTAATGAACTTGTAGTGGCATAACATGTGATCAAGGCATCAGATTCAAATGAACAGCCTCATACTGTTATCATTCTCATGTCCTGAAAGGCAAGGATCAAATGATAATAGCAAAAGGCAGAGCCAAGAGATAAGTAGAAAAGTGATCAGAAGTGAGACTAGAGGCATGAAGCTCCTTCTTTACAAAAGCTTTATTTACATTTTTTCTTCTTTCATAAATAAGAAGGGGAAGGGAAGGTTGGACAGAAAATAAGGAATGGGAGTAAAAAAAGGAATCAGTTTGTGTCATGTACAGGTACAAATTCCGTACGATGAATGTGAACATCATGTATGTCTAAAATGTACCAGTAAATGTAATATTAAAAAAAAAAGACTTGAAGCTCAATAGTGTATTAGATAAAAAATGGAAATGGACAATACCTGGTGAAGATGACAGGTATGGAAAAAGAAGATAGATTTCTGATAGCCTTTATTCTGGATTTGCTTGCACAGCTAGAACACAAGGAGAGGGAGGTAACACAGTGTCACAGAATGTCTCCACCATGAAAACCAGAGAGAACTTTCCAGCATCATTCAAGAGTTTGAGATTCCATCTTTGTGATGTTCCTCTGTGAAATCTATAGTCAGGATCCTAATTGTTATCATATTGAATTTGCTTTTATGAAGTATAATGGAAAACTACAGATGTTTAAATCTTGAACAAATTATTACAGAAGCACACATTGCTACTTTTCCTCTGTTGTAATACATTTACCTGATTATTTCTGCCACTTCGTTAAGCAGTTCTGAAATTCCTTTTTCTGGGTCTTTAGTTATGTTATTTTGGTATACCAGTGTCATGAGTTGATCTAAAACATGTACCTTTCATGGCCATTTTGAGTTTACTGAAGTATAATTTGTTTATTACCTTTTCAAATTGTCCTTATTCTATATAATTAATTTGTAATAGTCCTAAATTGTCATAGTAGGACTGACCAGATAGCTCAGCAGATTAAAGCACCTACTTAGGCAGACCCAGGGACCAGGCTTTGATCCTCAGCATGCCATGCTGGCCCCACCCCTGGGGGCATGCTGAGAAGGCCACTGAGACTGAGGATGGTGGTGCTCACCTCTAATCCCAGTGCTTGGGAGGCTGAAAACAGAAAGATTACTACAAATTTGAGCTATGTAGTGAGACCCTGTACCAAATACAAAAAAAAAAAAGAAAAAGAAAAATTAAATTAAAATTGTTATAGTAATAAATGAGAATAATAAAATTTTAGCCAAAGAACAATTTGTCTCTGATAAAACATAATGATATATTGAATTGAAAAATAACTTTTAAAGAATTATTTTGTTTATTTTGAAGAGTAAAAGCAAGAGTAAATAAAACAAAAGCAAAGACAAAAACAGGGTAACTTACAATACAGATGTTACAGATTCTCAAAACAAGAATATCTGACCAACAGTGATTGATATATTACCTATTTTCATTGTCAAATCTGTTGCTCAGATTAACATAGTTACACAAGATGGGACATATGATTGAATATTAGCACATGCTTCCAAGAAATTTTAATTTTTTTTAAAGTTTTTGTTCTTGTCTCTCATTTTCTTTTATTACCTTTTAAAAAAATTACTTTAAAAAGAGTATAGTAATGGTACACAATTAGAAGACCAAGATGACAGGTATTTCAAGCATGGTTTTAATATTTCACATTGCTATCCTCAATGTAGTTGCTTAGTTCACAGGTATCAATATATAGAGTTATGGGGCTGGGAAGATGGCTCAGTGGAATAAGTGCCTCCTTGGCAAGCAAAAGGGCCTGAGTTCCATCCCCAGTTCCACCAAAAAAAAAAAAAAAAAAAATATATATATATATATATATATAGAGAGAGAGAGAGAGAGAGAGAGTTAGTCATGGTGAGAATTCTGTCCATTAACTGCTATTTTCAAAACCTGATGACTATCATAAAGAAATCAACTAACAAAAATGTTAGAGGGGTTGCGGGGAAAAAAGAAACCTCCATTGCTGGTAGAAATGTAGATTAGTGCAACTGTTATGAGGATCAGTGTGAAGACTCCTCAAAAAATGAGAACTGGAAGTCCCATTCAATCCAGCTATCCCCCTGTTGGGAATTTTCCTAAAAGAACTGAAAATATATCATAGTGATATATATGCACCCATGTTTATAGCAGCACAATTTGTGATAGCCAAATCTTGGAAACAACCAAAATGTCCATCACCTAAGGAATGGATGAAAAAGATGTGGTGTTTTTATACAATGAGTATTACTCAGCTATAAAGAAAAACAAACTCAGAGCCTTCCTAGGTAAGTGGATACAACTTGAGGCTATATGCCCAAGTGAAATAAACCAGACCCAACATGGATAAATATTGTTATCGTCTCTCTAGTGTAAGAACTCAAGAGAAGAAATAAAAACTAAATGGTGTAACAAACAGTTAAATGAAAAGAAACAGAGCTTAAGGATTTAACAACAAAAAGAAAGAAGGAAAGTTAGGAAATAAGGTAAAGGCAAAACTATACATGTGTGTCTACAAGATGGATAAGGCAATAGTTCTAAGAAAATAGAACTTTTGAGAGTGATCTGATTTAAAACCAACAGTCAATTTGCTGCTTTAAGATTTCATTTTTTTTGTGTGTGTGGGGTGTTCTTCTTAAGTTCTAATTGTCAGTAAATACTCTCATTGAAATGATTATTAACTAATTAAAGAGTAACATTTTTGATGGTTTGATAATATTTTACACAGATTTTAAAAGAGACACATACAGTATTCCTGGCATTGTTAAAGTCATAAAATTAGTGACAGATTAATTCAAATGTGTTTGAAGACCTATGTCCTATATTTTAACTGGAAAATTCCTCAATTGCC
This sequence comes from Ctenomys sociabilis, assembly GCA_004027165.1. Classification (NCBI taxonomy): domain Eukaryota; kingdom Metazoa; phylum Chordata; class Mammalia; order Rodentia; family Ctenomyidae; genus Ctenomys; species Ctenomys sociabilis. Next base: position 20,509 of record PVKA01015575.1, on the reverse strand, counting down.
ATATAGTGCAAAATAGACACAGGGCCTTTCTGTACTGTGCAGTATGCTTCCTCAGCTAATTGCTTATCTTTTTTTCTCTTGCAATATATTTGAAAAGCTACTTCAAGAAAGAAGCTTGCAATTGGAGAACATTCTATTATTTAATAAATGTTTATATTTTTAATTTTTTGACATTTAATTTTAGTCATACATTACAATTTGTTTTTCTAAACTCATGTTTCAGGTTTCTGGGTAATCTCTAACTCAATCAGCAGAACTGTTCAGACTGCCTATTTTCAAAACCTGATGGTTATCATAAAGAAATCAACTTTTTCATGGAATTTTTGCCTACACCTATGTGTTACTTTACTCAAGTAGTATATAATTACATTAAACAAAGAATAAAGTGTCTGATAATATTTTTACATGATAGAGCATTGGTAAAATAGCTGAAACCATTAATGATTAAATACAAAGAACCAAAATATTTCCACTGGTATTGGTTAATCTCTAAAGTTATAGCCAGAGAAAAACAAACACTAACTTAAACTAGTGGAAAATAGGCACTTAAAAAAGGGGGGCCGGAGAGATGGCTCAGTGGAATGGGCACTTCCCTAGAAAGTGCAGGGGTCTGGGTTTAATCCCTGGTTCTGCCAAAAAAAAAAAAAAAAAAAGGATGTTTTAAAATCTATTACTGTTCTACACATTGACATGGTACCTAGTAGAAAAGTCTATTAAAGTAAAAACTGTACTACAAAAATGTCTAAAGTAATGTAAAAATGGTACAGTTTAATCAAGCTGGATTTCCTCATAATCATATTTCTCACATGTTTATCATTAATTTAGCTTACTGAGAGCCTAATTAGCAGAATTTTATACCATCAATTTGCTTTTCTTCCTTGAGGTTTAAATCAAATATTCTCACCTCTCAGAAGGCTCAAAATCTTGTTCTGAGCAGCAATATCTGTTAACAAAGTTTTAAAATTTAAAGCTGTCTGCCATGTAATCATTCACCCATCTAGATTTGGTGCCTTGGGGAAACAATGTTAAGTGTACCCAGAGGGAACTCTTCCTATGAAGATTCAAAGTAGAGGTAAAAAGCAAAACCATTTAGAGAGCTAAATACAGAATTGCTTTTGTTATTAGTTGATTACCCAAAAAATTACCATGGTTTCTGGAGTGAGATGAAATTTCAGTGCTTTTTTTTTTTTTTCTTTCTAACAAACACCATTGTGTTCTGGTATTTATTATTTCTGTTGTGAACATTATTGAAAATATACATTGTCAGTGTTGTTTTAATTTGCATCTTTCAAATGACCAGTGATGTTGAACATTTTTTAATGTATTTATCTGCCACTTGGATGTTCTTTCTCTGAGAAGTATATGTTCATCTGAGCTTCCCATTTTTGAATTGGGTCTTTAATTTTTTTGGAGGGGGCACAGTTATTATTATTACTTTTTTTATTCTGTATAACTTCTTTGTCTGAGGGACAACTGGCACAAATGGTTTTCCATCTCTGTGTTATCTTTTGTTCCCTTGGTAAGTTCTTTTGCTTTGCAAATATTTTTAATGGAATGAGAGCCAAGTTGTTGATTCTATTTCCAAGGTGACTGGACATTTTTTTCATGAAAACTTTGCCTATACCTATGTGGCCAAGTGTTTTGCCTATTCTCTCTTTCAGCAGTTTTGCTATTTATGTTTTAATATTTATATCTTTGATCCATTTTTATTGTGGTCTAGTGCATATGGAGAAACATGGATCTAGTTTTAATCTTTGGCATGTGGAAAGCTTGTTTTTCCAATACCATTTGTTAAAGAAGTTATCTTTCTTCTGGTAAACATACTTGGCTTCTTTGTCAAAGATAAGGTGGTTTTGTTTTTTTGGAGTTTCTGAATCTTCTAATATGTTTAGTTGATCCACAGGTCTGTTTTTCTTTGCCAGTATCATGCTGTTTTTATCAAAGTAGCTTTGAAGTATAATTTCAAGCTAGGCTGAAATATGATGCCCCCTGCTTTGCCCTTGTTGCTTAGGATTGTTTTGATTATTACAGATCTCCTCTGGTTCCAAATAAATTTTAGGAATATTTTCTCTAGTTCTTTGAGGTATGCTAATGGTATTTTGTTTGGGATTGTATTAAATCTATTGAGTAATTTTGGGAATATGGGCATTTCTACTGTGTTGAGTTTTCCTATGCTTGAGCAGGGAAAATCTTCTAAATATCTTTAAATTGTTTTTTTTTTTTTATTTTCTAAAAAGAATATAAAATAGTAAAAAAAAGACAAAAACATATTAGAAATATTACAGAACTTTATTAAACAAAACAATAGGAGTTCAACAGTGGTTGCTATATTGCATGAAGTTTTCAAATTTGTCAAAGGCTTTCTCTGCATCAATTGAGATGATCATGTGGTTTTTAGATTTCAGTCTATTAATATAGTGTATTACATTTATAGATTTTCGAATATTGAACCATTCTTGCATCCCTGGGATGAATCCTACCTGGTCATGGTGTATGTTCTTCTTGATGATTTGCTGTATTCTATTTGCCAGGATTTTGTTGAGTATTTTTACATCTGTGTTCATGAGGGAGATTGGCCTGTAGTTCTCCTTTTTGGTTGTGTCTTTCCCTGGTTTTGGAATGAGTATTATACTTGCCTCCAGAAATGATTTTGGGAGGACTTTTTCCTTTTCAACTTCGTGGAAGAGTTTGTGGAGTGTGGGGATTATATCTTCTATAAAGTTCTTGTAGAATTCAGCTATGAATCCCTGAGTCAGGCCCTGGACTTTTCTTTGTTGGTAGGCTTTTTATTATGTTTAGTATTTCGTTGGCTATTATCGGCTTATTGAGAGTTGTAATATCTTCTTGATTCAGTTTTGGTAATTTGTACCTTTCGAGGAATCTGTCCATTTCTTCTGTGTCTTCTATTCTGTGAGTGTAAAGATTCTCGAAGTAACTATTGATAATCTTCTGAATTTCCAGTGGGTCTGTGCTGATTTCACCCTTTTCATTCCTTATCGCTTGTACTTGAATTTTCTTTTGCCTCTTTTTGATGAGGTTGGCAAGAGGTTTATCAACTTTATTTAGTTTTTCAAAGAACCAACTATTTGATTTGTGGATTCTTTGAATTGTTTTTTTCATCTCAATTGAGTTAATTTCTGCTCTAATCTTTATGATTTCTTCCCATCTTTGTGCTCTGGGTTTTGTTTGCTCTTCTTTTTCTAGTTGTCGGAGGTGCAATATTAAGGTGCTAATTTGTTCCCTTTCCATTTTCCTAATGTGTGAATTTATAGCTATTATTTTCCCTCTAAGAACTGCTTTCATTGCATCCCATAAATTCTGGTAAGTTGTACTTGAATTTTCATTGAATTGTAGATATTGTTGAATGAAGTTTTCAAATTAGTCATTCAGATTAGCAGTTATAAGCATGAAAAATTGGTAAAAAGTTGTAAGGAATTAAAAAGGACCAGAGAAAAAATTTTAATGAATTTTCTAATATCTTTGTTATTAGGAAACTAATATCAATGAAATAATTTCAAAGCTGATTAATAGGACAGTTTCAATAATTAATATGTTGTACATTGTTATTTTCTTAGTGGTTATCCATAACACAAAAAGCAGACAGGATATCCTGTCCAAACACTATTAGTGCAAATCTTCTCATTGAGTTAAGTGAAAGTAGCTGTTTATCTATCCTAACTATTCTGCATATACAAATACAAAATAATCCTTCCTTTATAGCCCCTTTTTTTGTTTAGTCCTCTCAGAGATGGATATTCCATTGGCATCTAAATACTATAAGTGTGTGAATTCAGCAAAACACTCCAACACAGTCCAGCAGTCCACAATAGTAGTGAGTTATCTGCAGAAACTGTTGACTTGAGACCTTCACAGTTCAGTATGTTAATATGGCTTTACTTTATGTATCTTCTTTTTATCCTTTCTGCTGGATGGTTAAGACCAAGATAAAGCAAGACCTCTATAATAAGAAATGTAACTTTTGTATCTGATAAGGTTAGACAAGTACCCTCAGGGTTTATCCTGTAACCCTGTAGTGCCCTTTGTAGATCCTTTGCCAGTGTCATGTGGATGAGTCATGGCCATTGCTTGACCAATTTGCTCTCTGTAAAAGCCTGAGAGGATGTTTTTTTCCATGTGACTCTCCTTAGGCACACTATACATCATCAATTGCATTCCTCTGTGATTCCATAATCTCCTTTAACTTGGGGCACAACTGAGTTCCATGATGTTACAGTACAGGTTCTCCTATGTCCTGAGTCTTCACAGATCTTGAAAGGCTAGGGCCAAAATGTTGGCTGACCTTGCAACCCTTCTTTTTCTCTACTTTTTGATCTACAAACTTAGGTTGTTAACCCTCCAGAAGACAAGCTTATTATTACCCTGCAACATGTGCAGTTCAGTTTACCCTCACTGTCTGTCTAAATATTAAACATTGTAGGCATAACATGGAACAGATATTTTCCATCAAGTATTGAGAATATAAAGAAAAAACAATTACAGAATATAAAAAAACAATTTAAAAAAATAGAAATGAACACTTACATATATTTACATAGAAATTTAGAAATCTATCCATATGCAGCATTGTAGCAGGACTGTCCTGTGACTTTTTTTTTCCTGTGTCTTATTTTTCATTTAATACACTTTATTTAAAAAAAACTTTCATTTGAAAGACAGTATAGTAATACTTTGTGTGTCATGACAAGAAGTATGTATTTAAAAGACCTTAATGACAGGCATTCCAAGCGTGACCCTTTTATTACACATTGCTATCTTCAGTGCAGTTGCTTGGTTTACTGGTATCAGCATGTATAGTTAGTCAGGTTAACAATCCTACCAATTAACTGCTAGTTTCAAAAATCTGCTGATATTTCTCAGGATCATTGCCTTACCCATCTAATGCACATAAGTGTATGGTTTTGCCCCTGTCATGTTTCCCAGCTTTTCTCCTTGCCCTGTCTTCATTGTCCAATTCTCAAGTTCTCGCTTTCCTCTTAATTGTGCTATACCTTTCTATTTGTAATTCTTTTTTAGTACTTGTACTAGGGAGACTATACAATATTTACACGTGTAGGTCTGGTTTATTTCACTTATAAGTATATCTTCAAGTGGCATCTAATATGTTTTTGATCTCTTTTTTCAGAGTACTATAATTCTTTTCTTCCTTCCTTCCTTCCTTCCTTCCTTCCTTCCTTCCTTCCTTCCTTCCTTCCTTCCTTTCTTTCTTTCTTTCTTTCTTTCTTTCTTTCTTTCCTTCTTCCTTCCTTCCTTCCTTCCTTCCTTCCTTCCTTCCTTCCTTCCTTCCTTCCTTCCTTCCTTCCTTCTTTCTTTCTTTTTGCGGAAGCTTGTGTAGGCCTTGTGCAGAGTATGTAATTTTCAATGTGTAGATCTTTTACTTCCCTTGTTAAATTTATTTCAATGAATTCCATTTTTGATGCTGTTGTTGTTTCCCTAATATCTCTCTCAGTGCATTTGCTATTTGTGTACAAGAACACTATTGAATTTTGAGAGTTGACTGAATTTGGTCATTAAATATTTTTCATCTTCTTTCTGTTTTTCTTCTTTCTTTTGTTCCTTTTGTTCTTGTTCTTCTTCTTGTTCTTTTAGTTGTTGTTCTTCTTTCTTCTTTTTCTTTTTGTCATTGTATTTTTTTTTTTTTTTTGGCAGAACCAAGGATTGAACTCAGGTCCTTGTGCTTGCCAGAGAAGCTTTTTCTCCACTGAGCCATCTCCCTGGCCCTTGTTGTTCTTGCTGTTGTTGTTCTTCTTTCTTCTTGTTCTTGTTCTTTGTCTTTGTCTTCATCTTCATCTTATGCTTCTGCTTCTCATTCTTCCTTTTTTTGTACTGGGGATCAAACTCAGAACCTTACACCTGCCAGGCAGACAGGCACTTATGCCACTGAACTATCTCCATTTTTAATGGAATTTTGGAGTTTTCTATGTGGAATATTATGGCTTCTGTGAATAATGGTAATTTAACTTTTTTCTGTCCTATACTGATTTGTTTTATTTGTTTTACTTGTTAATTGCTCTGGCAAATGTTTTCAGAACTATATTGAATAGACAGCCACAAATTGCAATTAAAGACACTAATGAAACAGAACTTCAGAACCTCTTCAGAAAGTGGAAAAATGATAGGATGTGTGTTTAAAGTGAGGGAGAGGTAGCACGGGATATAGCATAGCGGTATAAGCACCTGCTTGGCAAGCGCAAGGTCCTGAGTTTGATCCCTGGTACCACCAATAAATAAATGAATGAATGAATGAATGAATAAATTAATTAATTAAATAAAGTGAGTATTTTGAAGGGTGTTACTAGAAATATATGCTTTATTTTTTATATTTATTTATTTTTTGGTACTGGGGATTGAACTCTGGACTTTGTGCTTGCAGGTAAGTACTTGCTCTACTGAGTTATCTCACCAGGCCAATAGCAATATGTGGTTTTAGTATAATGACTTCTTTTAATTTAAATATTAACTGTATTTTGTGGTCACTCTGTATCTAAGCTTCCTAGTTATCCTTTTGTTATTGATTGCTACCTTATTCTGAATGAAGAGAGAACATAATTTCCAGGACACAGTGCTAATATGATATGAAAAATTCTGAATAATATGTATATGGTTCTGACTTTCAATTTTTAAAAATTTTAATTAATTAATTAATTAATTTCCTAATTTAGGGAAGGGTTTCCAGAGTATTCAGGGTCCCATTACTAGGTTGGACTTGTGATTCTCCTGTTTACAGCCTCCCAAGATCTGCGATTATAGGCATGTACCACCATACCCAGTCTAAATTGCTGTCTCAGCATGCCTCTGGGGCAGGGCCAGCTAGGCAGACCTGGGGATCCATCACCTGGCGCCTGCATCTGCTTGCAGGTGCTTTAATCTCATGAGTTATTTGGTTAGCCCTAAAATTTCAATGTAAGTGAAAAAAAATTATATAACCAAAGACAAAAACAAAGCAACAACAACAACAAAAATACAGTTTCAAAACAAGGTGAAAGGAAATTAATAATGGTTGTTGTATTACATATTGGTATCTTCAAAGTAATTGCTGAGATTACCTGATATAGGTATGCAATATTTATTAAATAGTGAAACACTAACTGTTCCCTTCAATAAGCCAATAGACATTAGTAGTACAATTATCTTACCTTAAATACAATCTATCTTTCTTTCTCTCTCCCTTTCCTTCATCCTGGTTCTTTTTCTTTCACTATATCTATTGTACATTTCAGATTTTATTTGCTCTTTCAGATTCTTATACTAGGAAGACAATGCAATGTTTATATGTACAGGTTTGATGTATTTCACTTGTGAGTATAGCCTCTAGTTGTATCCACTTTCTTATAAGAAGCCTTGAGATTATCTTTATAGGTGAGTAGTACACCACTATTGAAAAATAGCACAACTTTTTAATCTATTCCTCAGTTGATAGGAATTTGAGGTTGTTTCCAAGATTTAGCTATGACCAATTGTGCTGCTATGAACTTGGGTGCACATTTGTCACTGTAATATGATATTTTCAGTTCTTTGGGAAAAAGTTCCCAGAAGGGGAATACTTGGATTGAATGGGACCTCTAATCCTAGCCTTTTGAGAATTTCTACACTGATTTCCATGGTGGTTGTGACAGTCTAAATTCTCATTAATAGTGGAGAAAGTTTCCTTTTTCCTTAAAGCCCCATCAGCATTTGTTGGGTTGATTTCTTGATGTTAGCCATTCTTTCTGTGGTGAGGTGGAATCTCAGTGTTGTTTTAATGTGAATTTCTCTAATGACCAATGATGCTGAACACTTTTTTCATAAATTTTCCATTTATATTTCATCATCTGAGAAGTGTATAGTGATGTTAGATGCCTAGTTCTGGATTGGGTCTTTGAATTTGGGGGGCCTGGCTTTTAAAAATTCTTTTTATGTTCCAGATAGAAGTCCTTTATCTCAGGGCAGCTGGCTATCATTTTTTTGCAGTTCATGGGTTTTCTTTTTATTCTGTGGGTGATTTCTTTTGATGTACAAAAGCTTTCCTTTTAAAAATGTATTTAGGGCCAGGCATGGTGGCACATGCCTGTAATCCCAGTACTCGGGAGGCTGAGGCAGGAGGATTGTTGTGAGTTCAAGACCAGTCTGAGTTACAAAGTGAGCTTAAGGCCAGCCTGAACTGCATAGTGAGACCCTGTCTCAAAAAGACAAAACAAACAAACAAATAAAATGTATTTAGGACAGGGTGTACACAGTCTCACTATGTAGATTGGACTTACAGTGATCCTCCTCTTTTCAACCTCCCTGGTGCTAGGATTATAGGCATGCATCACCACTCTCAGTATGCAAAAGCTTTTTAATAAGATGAGATCATAGTTGTTCATTCTTTGAAGTGCTTCTAATCTAGTTTTGCTTTTCTTCATGAACTCTTTACCCATCCTTATGTCTTCAAGATTTTCACCTATTTTCTCTTCCAGTAGATTTAGTATTTCTGTTGTAATACTTAGATTTTTGATCCATTTTGACTGTAATTTAGTGCATGGTGATAGATATGGATCTAATTTTAGCTTTTGGCATGTGAAAACTATTTTTCTAGCATCATTTATTAAAGAGGCTACCTTTCTTCCAATGAATATGTTTGTCATAGATAAGTTGGCTGTGTTATTAGTTGTGTCTACATCTTCTAGTTTGTTTCATTGATCCTCAAATCTGTTCTTATGCCAATGGCATGCTGATTTTATCACAGTAGCTTTGTAATATAATTTTGAATTAGGGATTGTGGTACATCCTTCCTTGCCTTTCTTGCCTGGGATTATTTTTGCTATTCTGTGGCTCCTCTGGTTCCACATGAATTTTAGGTTTAGGAGTGTTTTCTCTATATCTGTGAGCTATGTAATGGTATTTTTATTTTTTATAATGGTATTTAAAAATATTTTAAAAATACATTTTAAAAATCATTTATTTACTAATTCATTTATTTGCTACAGGGTCTCACTACACAGCTTGAACTCATAGTAATATTCCTGTCTCAGTCTCCCCAGAGCTGGGATTGCAGTCATGCACCACCACGCCTGTTTTCAGTGGCTGGCACAGTGTGCTTTGGGTTTCAGGGCCAGCACAGCATATGGTACTGGTGATAATACCTGGATGCTTTCACTTGCCAAGCAGGCTCTTAGCCTGCCAAGCTATCACCCCAGCTCTATAATGATATTTTGATTAGAATTGCACTGAGTCTGTATAACCATTTTGGGAGTATGGCCATTTTCAACTATTGGTTCTTCATATTTAGGAGGAAGGAATATCTTTCCATTTTCTGAAATCTTCTTCAATATCTTCTTTTCAAAATGCTCTAATTTTTACTTCTTTTGTTAGATTGATTCCTTAGTGTTTACATTTTTTGGATGTTAATTTGAAATCTTACCCTAATTTTCCTAATTTCTCTCTCAGTGTGTGTATTGTTTGTGCATAGGAATGCTATTGATTTCTGTGTGGTGAGTTTTATCCAGCTATGCAACTCAATTTATTTATGAATTTTAGGAGTCTTTTGGTGCAGGTTTTGAGATTTTCCATGTAGAGTATCATGTAATCTCCAAATAATTACAATTTCACTTCTTCTTTTCCTTACCTTATTCTTTTGTTTCTCTCTCTTGTCTAATTATATTAGCTGTGTTCCAGAACTATGATAAATAGTTCTGGGGGGGCCAGTGGTTCCTTATCTTGTTCCTGATTTTTCAATGAAAGTGTTCTGTTTTTTTTCACTTAGTATAATGTTGGCTTTTGTTTGTCATAGATGGCTTTCAGGTAAAGTTCATCTATTCTGAATTATTGTAGGGTTTTCATCATGAATGAATTTTGACATTTATCAAAAGCTTCTGCTTCTATTGAGAAGCTATGTGATTCTTGTGTTTGGCTCGGCATACATCTATATTATATTTATGGATTTGTGTATATTGAACCATCCTTTCATTATTTGGATGAATCCCAGTTGGTTATGGTGCATAATGTTCTTGATGATTTACTGGATCCTATTAGGTAAGATTGTATTGAGAAGGTTTTGCAATGGTGTTCATTAGGGAGATTTCCCTATAGTTCTCTTTTTTCTTAATTAATTAATAATTGTTAATTAATTAAGGATTTATTAAATTAATCCTTACTGGCATAGTTTTCAAAATTCTAAGTTACTCATTTGATGGTATATTTGAATCTATTTTACCCTTATAAATTTTAAGCAACAAAGTAGATAACTTCTTAAAGTTCATATTCCATTATTATGCTGTCTACTTCTTCTTCTTTTTTTTTTTTTTTTTTTGACATAGGGTCACATTTTGCCATACAGGCTGGCCTTAAACTCATGCCTCAACTTCTGTCTCAACTCCACAAAAGCTGAGATTATAGGTGTGTGCCACCATGCCCAACTAGGTTCTTTTGAAAGTATAGTAAAAGCAGACCAACCAAACAAACAACAGAAAAACCAGTATATTATTATATGTATGAGAACTCTCCAATATTATAAAGGAACATTTATTAAAAATGTGATATATATTTTCTGTAAGGTTACTTTGAAATGCAAGGCAAGAAATCTTTCTGATAACTTTTAAAACTTTTTATATGAAGAAGTTCTGTACTTTAGTGATGATTTATATGCCAACTAGCTTATCCTTTATTTAAATAAGTGATAATTAGTTACTTTGAGATTTCATGTAAAAATGTTGACAGTGAATTAATAGGAATTGAGTACTTTTACTCCTTAGAAAATGTTAATTAAAATCTATGTCTTAAAAGATATCTTTCATTTTAAGCTAAAAACATTAAAACAATTTTTCAATGTTGTGTCCCTTCAGTTGATTGATTAGACTGATGTGAAAAACAATGAGAAATATTTTGAATGTTCTGAACCACAAATTAAAGGTGCTAAAAATTATTTTCCGCAATGGCCAGGGTTTGATTCCTGGAGCACTTTGCCAGCCCTGCTACTAGGACTTGCTGAGAGGGCAATGGAGTCTGGGTATGGTGGCAGATGCCTGTAATCCAAGCACTTGGGAGGCTGAAAACAGGAGAATCTCTATGAGTCCAGGCTACGTAGTGAGACCCTGCTGACTCTGTATCCTGTACTAAATAAAAAGAAAAACATATATTTTTTCCATTAAATTTTTTCATTTAATTTTTAACCTTTTTTCTGTGCCAATTATTTATAATATTTTAAATTCTTTCTTTTGGGACTTTTGTCTCTATACTTTAAATAGCATTCTCTGCTTTTCATTCTGTGAAAATGTGTTAATTATAAGGGATTACAAATACAATTTTATAAAGCTGGTGAAAACAAAAAGCTCAGAAAGAATAGCTTTAGGTCATTTACATTCATCATATAATTATTTATTAAATTGTATCTATGTATGAAGCACTTGTCTAGATTCTGTGGAACCAAATATAAACCAAATGTTTTTTCTTGAGGAGCTGTTTACTAATGGACAATAGAAGTGGAGAAAAAGGGCTTTACTTGGTGTAATGTTTTTTTTTTTTTAGATTCTTTGGAGTTGATTCTCTTATCCGTATTACAACTTAATTCTTTTTTTCTTCCCCTATATTTAAGTTGAGTACTCTCGAGAGTCACAGTCTTTTCTGATACTTGTTTAACAGTGTCTAAGTTTGAGGATAAATAGCGGCCTCTTCTATCTTTTGTTTACAGGGAGTTGGAATGGAGGTAATGAAAAATCATGAATCAATCAGTTGTTACATTCCAATGAGTTGTGTAAAAGAACTGGAAACACTGAAGTTCCTTAATTCACGAAGCCGTATAAATAATTGGGGCAAGTTGTATTTTGTTGTTGCCAAATTCTAGTTCATGAAAGATAGTTTTGTTGACCTGTAACCAACCACCCCCAAATTATGTTCCTCACTGTTTTCTCATTACATTTTAAAAGAGAATTACAAAATAAGGATATTAGTAAAAATGCTATAAAACACAATGTTTCAATAGACAAGTTTTTTAAAAAGCAATTGTGTGTATACATGTAGTGTGGCAAAAAAATTTGTGCTTTTGTGTGCATATACATATATTTGAACAGTTAGTATGTAGATATATACAAGATAAATGGTAGTTAAACATAGTTATCTCAGTGGTGGTTGTCAGAGGATTTTTTTAGTGCAAAGGAATGTCATCATAACATTCCTCTTTTCCAAAAGATGCTTTGAATAACCCTTAGCTTCTTAAAAAGGAAATATTGCTTAGTAGTCAAGGGCACAGGGTCTGGATCCAGGCTATCTGGGTTTGGAATGTGCAGCTATCATTTTATTTCTTAACTTTATAAATATAGATTCTGTGTTTATAAAGTGAGGAATAATAATACTTTGTGAGATTACTTGTGAGCATTAAATTACATATGTACAATTCTTAGGTAAGTAGTGACTACACAATCAAAACTATAGAAGTATGCAAAATCTACTGGTGGTTGAAATAGAGCAAGTGAATTGTATGTAATGTGGTAAGTGACCTAATAAGGGAATTGAGGGAGCAGGAGGATCTAGGCTGTCTCTGAGTTTTTTGATTTGAGGATATCTATTTCTCAAAAGATAAAAAATTCAAAGGAGAATAAAATGTAAGGATAATTACTACAATTTTGTAAGTTAGGAATTTGAAGTTCATTTGGAAGATCTACCTAAAGTTTCTGTTTAAGCATAATTGAAATTCACTGGCCATTCCTATTTGGGAGGTATTGACAGTGGAGTTGGCCTCTTGCCTCCTCCAGCTACAGCGGGCAACATGACCCAGGCATGAAAGAGCATCCGATCCCATCCAGGCTGGGGCTGGTGGATGTGAAGAAAAGAAAAAAAGTAAGATGGAAGCTGTAGAAGCAAGTATAATTCCTTAGGAAAAGAAGTAGTTCACATACACTAACCCTGGAAAGATATTCATGTTTCTTCATTACTGCATCATCCTACTCCTTTGTGAGTGTGTAATCCACTACATTGTATCGTCCACTAGACTCATTTCCAACCATGACAGTAAATATATACTATTTTTTAATATCTGCAGCATCAGAGCAAACAGCCCTTCTTGCCTGAGAATGGGTCCTGATTAGGAAAGCATTCTCTTATTGTCACAGAGAAAAGTATTCAGTAAAATGTTGCTGCTGCTAATTTGGAAAAAAGGGGAGCAAGGGAGGAGGAAGATAAAGAGGCTACCAAGTTAGCTAAGTAGCTACCACATGGCTTTTTCCAAACATATTGTCATATATGTATACCAGATTTTATTGATTTTAAGGGGCACTGTTTCCATATTTTAATATAGTGAAATGTTAAGTCAATGGCATTACAATTTGAATTGATTATATTTTTTCATTTGTCTTGGCTTATAAAATACATCTGTGATTTAGGCAAATCTGGTAAATCTTTGTTTTAATTCTTATCTGTCACTGATTGTCTCACATTTAAAAAAATATTTACTTATTTATATTTTGGTAGTGGAAATCAAGCTCAAGACCTCATGCTGGTCAGGCAGGTGCTATGCCACTGAGCTATATCCCTGGCCTATGTTTTTTAAAAACAATTTTTAAAAGCTCTTTTATTTTCTGTATTGCTTATTTTTCTTAATTTCCTAACCTGACTCTTCAACATGTTTCCTTCATTTTATTCTTACCTCTTTTTAGTCTTCTGACTTGTGCTTTATAGAATGCCAAAGTCTTAGCTTTAGCAGGTTGGGTTCTTTTGTTAACTATCATGTGGCCCTTTTGAGTCTTAGTTTTTTAGTATGCAAAATCAGGGAGTCAAGCTTCATGATAAAATTATTTGTCTTTCAACATTTCTTGGTTCCTTGATAATCAGAGAGCCATTCAGTCCTTACTTTCAGCACTGGTTGAGAGGAATGAGGCAGAGAATTAGGATAGGGAGAACTTCACTGCTGTTCTGGGACTCATCTCGTAAGCTTATGTATCCTCTGAGTCTTGTTGCTGCTAAGTTTCTTCAGATTCAAGGTTTTGGTCTGGGCATGGATAACCAGCAATATCTTCAGTTATATAGATCTACTATCTAAAAAATAATACATATACTCTTCAGATATGATAGAAAAGTGTGTGTGTGTGTATTTCTTTTTTCAGTAAGTGATTTTTTTGGCATTATCTTCTATTGTCTGCAGCATAAAGTACATTTGTAGTCTGACAAAACTTTGGAAGAGACTATTTGCTGTGGGTCACTATTATTTACACACATACAGCTATACAAACATAGATAAAAAGATAAATATAGATATGTAGATTTCTAGTATACTGTAGTGTAAGATAGAAGTCAAGATGCTTTTTATCAGGTTACCCAGCAAATGGGGGCTATTGTTATCTCATAGCATTGGAATATTTGTTTATATAGTATATATTGTAACTCCTTTATTTTTTAAAGCAATAATAAATCCTGGAAAGTAAACTCAGTTGTAAGTAGAAATTGTTGAACAGCAATTTCCTTTTACTTGTTAAGTGGTTGCTTTTGGGCTAGATACACTTGTCTATTGATTTTTTTTCAGGGAAAAATAGTGGTATTGTGAGGTCTTAATTACAGAGTACATACTATATGAGCTTATCACAAGAGAGGATAAATGACCCAAAGGTAGTAAACATTAGTGGCCCCATGTGTGAAATACTAGCTCTGAAGGAAACAAATAATCGTTATGAATTCCTAGGGAAATTAATTTAACCTATAGTTTAGTGACAGTCATACATCCAAAATCCCCTAATTTGACTTCAGACTAACAGAAAGAATACTGTGAAGGAATAGATACAATTCTTTGAAAGAAGCAAATTAATATTAGAGTGAGACTATAAAACAAAACATAATTATGAATTATCCCACAAGTTTAGGATGATAGGGAAAGAAACAATGTCTCATCCCATAGCATATAGTTTGTCATTTTGGATAATTGTAACAAAAACAATAATAATAAAACTAATCTGTTTCAAGTATCTGTTTATACTCCAGATGTTACATGTGATGACGATGTAACTTATCATCCAAACCAGGGTAACAAGCATTAAAAAAAAACCTGTTCTCAACAATCAAAAATATGTATAGTTACTCAATTTAGGGTCTTCTGTGTATCTCCTCTCATTTCTGATTATTAAAAATGTTTAGAAATGAACTAGCCAGCATGCCAACTAATGATAAACAAAAATCCTTCTCATAAACTCTCTAATGCAGTGTTTCTTCACCCCAGTGAGGGCACTGCTAGTTTGGAAAATATGATGGTTACATGGTCTCCCTCCAAAAGAAATGACTTAAGAATGAAGTGTCAGGGCATTCCTTCCACAGAAAACCATCAGCAGCAAGAATCTCAGCTCAAAGCCAGAGGGAAAAAGTAGAATCTTGACTTCTTACTCTCATCAAAGAACTATCCACAAGCACCATTGTGACTTAAGCCATTTTGGTAGCCTTAACATATAATTAATACTTTTTATGATAAATAATTCAAACACATATAAAACATAAATAATTCTGTAATCAACCCTTAAAAATTATTACTTGAGATCGTCTGCTCTGGTGTTTGTCAGGTCCCCCGCAGCCAGTGTGGTACAGCAGATCGAAGCAAAGAGGCCTTTCAGGAAGCCCTGGCTGCTACAGCAGATAAACTTGTAGTAGCTGATTTCTCAGCCTTGTGGTGTGAGAAATGATCAGGCCTTTCTTTCATTCTCTGTCTGAAAAATGTTCCAACATGTTGTTTTTTGAAGTAGATGTGGTTGACTGTCAGGACATTGCTGCCAATTGTGAAGTCAAATGCGTGCCAACCTTCCAGTTTTTTAAAAAAGGTGGAGAAGGTGAGGGAGTTTTCTGGTGATAATAAGAAGCTTAAAGCCACCATTAATGAGTTAGTCCAACTGTGTTTTCTAAAGAATGTAACTACAGCTGTTTAAAACTTTTAATTTTTTTAATTTACAAAAAAAGTAAGTATGGAAACTATATACCAACTGCGTTTGATGATAAATGACAATAAGATATTAGTTCTATGCTTAAAAAAGAATTATTATTTGAACACAAGAATTGTAGAGATTTTTCTTGTTTCACTTAAATCTTTGAAACTATAGTTATTGCTTAGGAGTTTTAAGCAAATCCTATATTCTATTTCATTTCTGGCTTATATAATTCAAAAGACATATCTTAGGAGACAATATATTTTCTTATTTTACCATGATAACATTTTAACAACTAATGAAAATAACACTAAGTCTTAAGTGTTATCTAATATTCTGTTCATTTTAAGATTATTTGCCATTTACTTTATTTAAGTTACTATCCAAATAAATAACACAGGGACCAGCGAGATAGCTCAGTGGATTAAATGCTTGCTTAGACCATCACAGGGACTGGGGTTCGATCCTGGGAAGCACACGTTGTGCCGGCCCCACCCTGGCTGAGCGGACCAAAGCCTGGATGTGGTGGCACACACCTATAATCTCAGAGCTAGGGAGGCTAAACAATAGACGATCACTAGGAGTCTGAGCTGCATAGTAAGACCCTGTACCAAATACATAACAAAGAAAATACAAATAAATAACATGCATTGCTTTTATTTTTCAGCTGCTTCCTGCCACACTCTTCACCCTCTTCCAAGCAAAGTAGACTAGTTGACTCATTTTAGGAGAGTGTATTTGTGTTTACTTTTCTGTGGAATCATGCAATTTGATTCTCTATCTTCTGTATTTCTTATAAACAAAAGTGGGGTTCTTAATTTGATTATATTCTGATTAAATTTATTTTTCTTTTTTCAAAACATTTAAATGTCATGCTATATACTTCATATATAATGTTATATAAAACAATATTTTATTTTAGGAATTATTAATACTCAGAAATTATAATCTTTTGACCAAAAGATACATCAGATTTTTTGTTCCCTTTGTCAAGGACCTCCCTTCCATGTCTGTGATCTACCTCAATGCTCCATGAATGATTAAAATATTAACTCATGTATCTATATCTATATCTATATATTTAGTATAGGGTCTATAGGTCTCACTACATAGGTCTGACTCATAGTGATCCTCCTGTTTTCAGCCTCGCAAGCCCTGGGATTACAGGCTTGCATTGCCACGCCAAGTCTGCTGTCTCAGCTCATCCTGGGACAGGACCGGTACAGTACCTGGGAAATGATCCTGCATCCCTAAGCTCTGCCTAAGCAGATGCTTTAATCCATTGAGCTATATGGCCATCCCCATTAACTCATCTTTTATAGAAATTTTTTACAGAAAGCTACAGTGTCAAATAGATTTCCCTGTGCTACTCATTTGAATTCTTACATAGGCCTTGTCTTTTTTACTTTTGCACATTCTTTTTTTTCTGGATTTCTTTATCCCATCCTCTTAAAAACAAATATCTATTTCCATAGTAGCCTTTACCAAGATAGATAAATACCAAAATCATGGTTGAGATGCTAAAACACAGTGCCAACAATTATCCTATAGTTTATGTTATGGTGTAGTAACATATAGACTTGAGTACATTGCTAATAGTATTGAGAATATCAAACTAGTCTCTAAGCATATTAAAATGTCTCAGAGGATTTTTTTTTCCAATACTATATATATAAAATCTAGAATTAGTGATATAAGCTGCTTTGTTAGGACTTGTGAATTTTGTAGTGCTTTAGTGTGTGTGTGTGTGTGTGTGTGTGTGTGTGTGTGTGTGTGTGTGTGTAAATTAGTACCAACCTTGATAAATTGGCTTAGGTACTATATAGATCAACCAGAAGGAGATTAAACTAACCAAATGAAGCATATCGTCAATCTCTGGGTAAAAAGCATCCTATGTAGTGATGTTTAATTTGGAAATGAGAGTATAAGGGCATATCTGATTTAATTGGGGTGTGTCTGGAAAATGTGCTGCTCTCTTACAGCTCCAAAATGAAATGTTTTGATTTGCTAAGGTCTGATTTGCATTGCTGAGCACAAGGATACTCCCAGGAATGCATGAGCCTTTGGGTAAAATAAATTATTTGGCTGACTTACTCTCATTTTTATATTTTTTTATTATTATAGTGACAAAATAGATCTTAGTATTCCTAGTAATATAAGAGATACTGTGGGGAAAATGCACTTTAAAAAGGGTTCAAAATTTTCTGTTATTGTTTGTATTTTTTTCAGAAAATAATGTAATTAATCTGTTTTTAACATAATTTCTTTGAGCTTCATTACACAAATCAATATTAATAAAGTAAGAATAATGAATAGCTTGCTGAATGAAATTAAAAGCATTTCTATAACACTGAAATTAATCTTTAAACATGTGGCAATTTAGAAATGAGCATTTTTTTCAGTCTTTTAGACATACTTGTATATCTTTATCATATTGGTTTTTAGAGTTTTGCATTTTTACATCTCCTCTCTAGTTATAGTTTGTTGAGCGAAAAATGTGCTTTTCATCCCTCCTGATTCTGACTCTGGAAAATTCCTGATGGTAGATACTCTCATTCCTTAGGGACATCATATGAGCATTTTCATTTAGTAGGGCACAAATTTATGTAAATTGAGTACTCATATGTATAATGTTCAGTAATAAAACATAGGTCAATACATTTAATAGCTCCCATATGGAAATTTATTTGTGTGGAGCTGGGGAGGTAGCTCGGGGGTCTAAGCACCTGCCTGGCCAGCATGAGGACCTGGATTTGATCCCTGATACTTCATGCTGTGCTGGCCCCTGTGCTTTGCCAGCCACTAACGCTTATAATTTTTTTCTTTTTCTTATTTTTCTTTTCACTTTCTTATGTTTTGTTATTGTTTTGATTTTTGAACCAATTTTGCAGGTTTATATTTGGTAATGTAAACAACTAAATTGATAATAACATCATGCACTTAAATTTCTGTTACTTTTTTAAATAAAATTTTATATTGTTTCTAATGCTTTTGATTACTATTTTGAGTTCTTTAAAAAAGTATCAGATGCATATACAAAATACACCCCCCCACACACACTGTGTGTATACACTTGTCCCATAACAAAGTGAGTATATCCAAAGGTAAATCTAAGAATATATTCTCTAAAGTGAACCAAAATATTCTCTAGAACTTTTACTTAATATCTGTTGTCTGATGAAACGGTGAATATATATCCTCCCTTTTACATGGAAACTTTTCAAATATATGAAACAGGTAACAAGCTTTTCCTCAACCTTTTTTTGTAATGCCAAGTCTCTCTGATTTTCTCAACTTTTATGTCATTGTTTACTGACATTTCAAGGTTCTATAAAAGTCCTTTGAAAGATCACTGTATTTTGACACGTTGATACATACTAATCAGAACCAAATTCCCTAGATATATTTCTTTAAAGCATTTTTGATTTCCTAACATATGAGTATTATGCCATTGTTTTTTCCCATTGATGTGTTTTAATACATGACATAGTCATTAATTGCAAAACCACTTAGAACGCAACTATCTCTGTGACTTTTTTGTCCTCCCTCCTTCCCTTCCTTCCTTCCTTCCTTCCTTCCTTCCTTCCTTCCTTCCTTCCTTCCTTCCTTCCTTCCTTCCTTCCTTCTGACACATAAAATGCTGTTAGGCAATGTCTTTCTCATCTTATCTGTGGTTACTTGAATCTCAGTGCTGTTTTCAATGTGTTCTGTCATATGACATATTATTTCTACCATCTGGCTTTGCAGTCACATATTGGAAGAATTAAAATTTGTATTGCTCAGTAATCTCTTCCTAGTCTCTTACTTTCTGTGTTTTTAAAGATAATTGCATGCTCAATTCTTACTTTTATAAATTGTGAGGTCTTAGAACCTTAATTTCTATACTTCTAAGGCGTGGGGGAGTCACAAGCATGTAAGTTTACAGTATCTGTACTCTTAGCACAACATTTGACAAGGAAGCAACATTTCATACATATACATTTTGTTCTTATTGTTGAAATTGCATGTAGAAAATCTTTATTAATCAACCACTTGCTGGATAACCCTGCCAAAGTCAGAGAGAAATATAGAACTGAATCTTCAGATAAGGAACTTTTGTTTGGGAATAAACAAAATGCAGTATTACAATCTAGAACACATGTGCGTGTGTTTCACATGTCTGAGCAGTAGAGGAGAAAATTGAGAGTCTCAATGGGGAAAAGAGAAGAGCTATCTATTGTGCAGGAGATGAGTGCTTTTACAGTCAAGTGACTGCAGTTACCAGGTAAGACTAGTTTTAATTTGTGCTAGCCTATTTCATTAGATTAGGCTTAGAAAGCTGCCTGTTAGGTAAGGTTGTCTAAGTTTTTAGCTGACTGTTCTGCTCATAGTCTTTTGATGGTTCTGTTATCAGGCAAATGCTGAGAGAGCTTTACCTTTATGGGTTGCTCCAGCTTCCTTTGTCAGAGTTTGACCTGAGTGATTCCATTTTGACTCTCACATCTTTCACAGCCCGGAAACTCATTTGGTTTTTAATCCTTATTCTTGATAAAACTCTTAATTAAAAGACTGGGGACATAGCTCAGAGGCATAAGCACCTGCCTTCGCAAGTGCAAGGTTCTGAGTTTGATTCCACAAAACAAAACAAAACAAAACAAAACAAA
>PVKA01015574.1:0-49770 GCA_004027165.1 Ctenomys sociabilis | reverse complement strand
CCCCACTCTCCACCCAAGCCCCAGGGAACCCTTTCCCTTCTGGTCTCTGAGGTTCTGCTCTCCCCCTTTCCCTGCTTCCACCCCCTGCTAAACTCCAGGATCTGCTCCTCTCCTGTTATCTGCCTAACCCTTTCTGCTCCCTGGAAGGGATGGGGCCCAGGCGTTAAGGCTCATCCTCCGTGTCCATTAAAGTCCTGTGTAGGAGCAGAGACATGGACTGTGGTACTTGCTTAGCTGGCAGGAATCCAGGCTTCGCTTCATGGACTCCCATAACAGGAAATTAAGCTCTATTTATGTCAAATCTAACTCTCCCACACCTACAATTTATGTATGATAGCTCCCTGGGAAGGGGGAGTATGCTGCAAAAGCCCCACTCTGTTTTAACAAAGGACAATTTTAGCCAATCTTTATGTGTAATTTATGTCATTTTTAGAATATCAGAGTTTCAAGTGCCATATTAGGTATTAAGTAATAACCAAGTCTTCAAAATATATATAAATAATAATATAAGCAATTAAATTACTTATACCCTCAATTCATATTACTTACATAACATTTTCCAACTATCAAAGAAAAGGTGTTATTTAAAAGGCATTTGAAGGCCGGGCGTGGTGGCGCATGCCTGTAATCCCAGCACTCGGGAGGCTGAGGCAGGAGGATTGTTGTGAGTTCGAGACCAGCCTGAGCTACAAAGTGAGTTAGAGGCCAGCCTGAACTGCATAGTGAGACCCTGTCTCAAAAAGACAAAAAAATAAATAAATAAATAAAATTTTTAAAAAAAGGCATTTGATCCCCCCATTGCCCTCCAAAGGAAAGGAAGCAGTGACCTGTACAGTGGCTGAGAAAAGAGTTTTAATTTTTTTAAATTGTAAAATATTTTGGAGGGGAGAGTGAAACCTTTTAACACTTTGAATAAGATTACAGTTTTATAAAAAGTAAATTAAAAAAGACCACGGGGTGTGGGGGGAAGACATTTGATCTATTCCAGCACTCAGGAGACAGCTGCAAGAGGTGCATTGGGAATTCTAGACCAGCCTGGTCTACAACCTGAACCGCATAGCGAAACCCTGAGACCAAAAAGACGAAAGAAGGAAGGAAGGAAGGAAGGAAGGAAGGAAGGAAGGAAGGAAGGAAGGAAGGAAGGAAGGAAGGAAGGAAGGGCCAGTTAAATCGCTCAACTGATTAAAGCCCCTACAAACAGGCTCATAGGGCCGAGGTTCGATTCCCAAGCCTACTGTGTTGGGCGTGCCAAGACAGCAATTGAGACTAGGCATGGTAGCGCGCACCTGTGAACAGGCGGATCACTACGAGTCCGATCTAGTAGTGAGACCCTGAACACTCTGTAGACCCTTCTCTAAAAATTACAAAGAAAGAAAGAGAGAAATTTTAAAACTTTGGTATATGTACATAAAACATATTTTACCTCCCCTAACTCCTCGTCTCCTCCCCACCTCGCTCCCTCGAAGCATTTAAGCAGTAATTCGTTGGCATTTTATTTCAATAGAAAGAAAAAGCTTTCTCTAGGGTCACTGTGTTTAAAAGCAGTACCTCCTTCTTTCTCAGTGAGCTCACGGAAGCTCACATGCTGGCGGGGCTGCAGCTGTGCGCTTGCCTGGGTGTACAGGTCCCTGGGGCTGATTTTGAGGAAGAGAAGGGGGTCTGGGAAAGGGACCTTTTTTTGTTGTTGCTGTAAATATAATTTTCATTGATGTTTCCCTTAAGCAAAACAAAGTTTGATTTTACCAATACGGGTTCCTGGTTATCATCATCGTCATCGTCATCGTCATCGTCATCATCATCATCATCGTCATCATCCTGGCAATGTATTACACAATCCTTATGGTCATAATTGAATGTAGCGGTGGCAATTAAATCCCGTTCCTGACTCCCAGCAGTCCCTCCGAGCGATTATAGCCCGCAGGCTGGGGTTCGCTGATGCTCTTTGCTCCGCCGATTCCGCAGTCTTCCCGCTCAGCTTCCGCTCCAAATCCCTGGCTGGGAGAGGCACCCCAGGAGTTCCCTGTCCCCCTAGCTCCGGCCCGAGGCCCCTCCACCACCCGGAGCTTTGGGCCCCGCAGAAGCTGCACCAGGCGTGTCACTGGCGCCACCTGGCGTCCACTCTGGCGGACGCGAGCACTGCAGCCCTTACAGGATCTCCCCCAAGCAAGTCGGGTTCACTACAAACCGGAGCACTCCAGCAGCCCCTTCTGATTAACCTCCCTCTTCATTCCCCCGAGTCCCTCTGGATCCAGGCGGGCACGCCAGCGTGAACCCAAGATTCTTGTCTCTATCACCACGTACAGACCTTCCACACATCCTGCGTTCCTTTCCTTGTTTTTTTTTTTTTTTTTCCTGCGTTCCTTTCCAAAGTTCATTTGTTTTTGCTTTGATGTTAACTATGTCATAATTTATTCAGTGCATTTTAAAGGGTTATGTCAGGCTTTTTTTCACCATGAACATGATGCTATCAGTTTTCTTGCTTTCTAATCTGGTTAATAAAAGATTTGTGCGTTCAATTTGCTGTATGTCATAAATTTATTTTTCTTCCTTTTTTTATTTTTTAAAGTATTTGGTACAGGGTCTCACTACGCACTTCAGACTCATAGGGATCCTCGTTTTCAGCATCCCAGAACAGGGATTACAGGCATGCGCCACAGAGCCCACACTCTGTAGCCAGCTCAGTGCACCCTGGGACTGGGCCTGCACGGCCCATGGTGCCAGGGATTGAATTCGCGTCTCTTTTTTGGTTGATTTTTGTTCTATTTCTCTTTGCTAGTTTTAAATGGCGCTCTAGCTCCAAGAGAGTCCAGTGTTAATCTTTAACCCCTTCCGAATTTATGGGCTGTGTTATCCCAGTTCCCTACTTTATTGCTTTATTTAAAATTTTACATTTCAGACAGGAGACTTTATTTTAATAGTACAGGAAATTGAACACAGGGAATTTGCACGGAGCTACTTCCTCAGCCCTTTTCATTTTTTATTTTGAGAAGAGATCTCACTGAGTTGCTAAATTGCCCAGCTAGGCTCGCACCCCTGTTCATCCTGCCTGACCCTCCCAGAGTCCGGGGATTGCACATGAGCACCACCATTCCTGCCTCAGAAGGTATTTTTTATGCAGTATAATTTATTTAGATGTATCTACTCACTTGCCAGTTTCTTGCCCTTGTTATCTTTCTTGTACCTAATTTTTATCCAGCATCGTTTTTTTTTTTTCCTACAAAATGTAGATTTTTTTAAAGATCTCTAAGAGATCATCTTAAAAAAAATTTCAGTTTTTGTTCACCCAAAGATGTCTTCACTTTGCCGTCTGTTCTTAAAAGGTATTTTTTTCCTGGTCCTGTTCTAGGCTGACAACTCTTCTACTTCGACCCACGAAGGCAATCAGCCTTTGCTTAATGATGTTGCAGAGGGTGAGGACGCACTCACCGATGTATAGGCTTCCTTCGCACGGCTGGTCCTCTTTCGGGCCGCTTACACGTGGCTTCGCCTTGTGGTGCCCGTGCATCATTAGAGTGTGCTTGAGCGTGCCTTACTTTCATTTGTACTTTAAGGGACTCTTCAGGAATTCTGAAGTTACTTCCTATTGTTCTCAGGAATTTGTAAGTATGGTCTTAGCCCTTTCTCTTTCTTCTGCCATCAGCCATATGTAATAGGGGTTTTTTTTGTTTTTGTTTTTTTTTCATTTTTATTCTCCATATCTCTTTTTCTTTTTCTCTCTGGATTATGGATAAGATTTGTAAGAAGTATCTTCTAATTAATTAATTTTAACTCCTGCTGTATATAGTTAAACCTACTCTTTGGATTAACTTTGTATCTTTTGTAATTTGGTTCTTTTTCAAACATGCTTGATCCTATTTTTTAACTTCTGAAATTAGTTGGAAAAATTAATTTCTAATTATAAAATTAGTTTAATGAGCCCATAGATCTAATAATTTCTAACATTTTTGCAGTATTTGCTTTATTTATTAATATTCTATAGATCATTTTACCAAATTTCTTAAAATAAATTGTAGACATCAAAACATGCTCTCCTTAAATACTTCAGTAGGAATCTCCTAGTAATATTGGCCTCCTTGTTGGTGTTTTTTGAGACAGGATATCACTGATAGTTTAGGCTAGTCTTGAACTTATTATATAGGTCAATCTGTTTTTAAACTTGTGGCAATCTTCCTATTGTAGCATCCCAGGTTCTGGGATTACAGACAAGTGTTACCATGCCCAGTGGTAATTTTCTTACGCATGCACACAACCATTATTGTGCCTTAATAATTACCAATAAACTAACATTCTTTAGCATCTAGTTTATGTTTAAACTTTTCTCATTGTCTCTAAGATGTCATATTTTTCCATTTAGTGTCTGCTACAGATTTATGCCTTAAATTTTTATTGTGTCTGTCTTAGTAATTTTTCTTGTTGCTGAGACAAAATATCCAACACCCAAAGTTAAAGGAAGAAAGATTTGTTTAGCTCACAATTTATAGAGGTTTCAGTCTGTAGTTGGCTGACTACAAGGCAGGGCAGCATGGCAGAGGTGCGTCGCAGAGGAGAAGCAGATCGTGGCGGCAGGCAGCAGGCAGGCGGCAGGCGGCAGGCAGGCGGCAGCAGCAGGCAGGCGGCAGCAGCGAGCCTACAAACGGACTGCAAACCTTTTGGGTGGTGCCACTCACATCCGCGGTGGGGCTCCTCTCAGTAAATCCGTTCAGTCACAACCAGAACTATGCTAACTCTCACAGTGCCTGTAACTTAGCATCACACATCCTAGATTCAGCCACCTTCCTAAAGCCCTACTTATGGCTGTATTAGGCCTTTGGGGCCTAGATACAAGCACAGTGGTATCTTGTTTTTAACAGTTTCTGTGAGATCTAATAGATTGAATTAAATTGTATATATTTAAGGGAACAGTTTGAGTTTTGACTCAAGTATGAAGATGTGAAAGCACTTGTGGGTGACATATCCTGTCACTCACAAATGGCCTCTCCTTCTTTGGGCTCCTTCCTTCCTATTCCTTGACCTGCTGTTCCCTGGCAGCCATTCATCATCGTTTAGTCACTATAGATTAGAGCTGATCTTCTCTGTACAGTGGATTATACCCTATTGGTTTTTTGTCTGATTTATTTCACCTTGAATAATTATTTTCAGATATGTCTACGTCATTGAGTGAATCCATAGTTCATGACTTTTTTATTGTCTAGAGGGTAAGCTTTTGAGGTTTGAATTTGAAATGCTCCCCAAACTCATGCTGAAGGCCTTGTTGCCAAATGATGGGCTTTTCAAGAAGTGATTGGACATGAAGGCCCTAACCTTATGAAGTGGATTAGTCTATTACTGAGATCATCATTGATAGCATTATTTGGAGGTGATGGAAACAGGAGGCGGGGCCTTGTTGAAGGGAGAGAGTCATGGGGTCTTGCCTCTTGGGACAATACTTGCACTTTGGCCTCTTCCTCTTGGTCTCTCTCTCTCTCTACTTCCTGGCTCACATGACTTCAGCCACACCCTCCACAGGCCAGTTTTGCATCGCCACAGACCTGAGACAATGGAGCCAGCTGACTGTGGGCTAAAGCCTCTGAAAGCATGAGCCCAAATCATTAAAGTTGGGCAAACTTTAATGGGCAAATAAATACAGGAGAATAAGAGGTATGCAAAAGCAGTCTTTCAGTTATTCTTTTGAATACAGCAGCAAGATATTTCCATCAGCGCACTCTACAAATGGACTTCTCCTATGGATCA
This sequence comes from Ctenomys sociabilis, assembly GCA_004027165.1. NCBI lineage: Eukaryota > Metazoa > Chordata > Mammalia > Rodentia > Ctenomyidae > Ctenomys > Ctenomys sociabilis. Next base: position 44,040 of record PVKA01015574.1, on the reverse strand, counting down.
TTCATGATTCTGTCGGGTCTACAAGGTGGATCAAGGAAACAGCAGCAGCTCAGTCCCACAAGTGACACCTGGCTACCAGTAAGTGTCAAGGTCATTATCCATGTCCACAACACACTGGAACTTTGTGTGATATCCTATCCCCAAACTGTCAGAAGTGATGGTCAGTTATTTGTCATTCCAGTATTTATCTTGTGTTTTATTCTTAGTATTTCTTTATTACCATGAAAACTTTGTCATAGTTCAATTGTTTTGAAACATTTAATTTTTAATTAATTAGTATTTAATTTTCTGAATATTGCTTAACCTCAATTTTTGTTTTAAGATTTATACTGTATATTGACTTACAATGTATTTAAAAGACATGATATGATTTTTCTCCTAGTATTAGAAACTTTAAAAAGTATATTTCCATTTTCCATTGACTTTATATTACTTCTTCCCTATCTTTTATGCACACACACACACACATATACACACACATACACACACCCAAAAAAGATATTTGTATAACGACATAAGATTGATATTGTTTCATAGAAATCTTTAATGACCTTATAAATGGGTTCATCTGATATATTTTACATAGTCCTGCATAGCAATCACTTTGAAAACTCTTCATTCTTCATCCAGGAGCATATACCAACTTCTCTGGCCTTCTGAAATTTGCTTTTTATTATTTCCTATATGCTATGTCTAGAGGTATTAGAATATTTTGAATTTGTATAACTGGAAAATATTTTACTTTTACTTTTCAAAGGTATGTTTGCTAAGTACAAAATTCAAAGGGGATAGATCTGTTTTTATTTTTCTTTCAGTACTTTAGCGTAGTTTCATACATACTTGGTCTTTTCTTCTTTTTTTTTTTCTTTCTAATGTGGAATAAGATGCTATTTAATTTTGTTCTTCCATAGCTAATTTTTTATGTATATGTTTTAATGATTTTTTCTTTATAATAAGTTTTGGACAATTTCATTTTTGTATATCTGGGTATGATTTTATTCAAATTTCTTGTGCAAAAAGTTCATTTTTCTTGGAAATGTGGTGTTACAAGTTCAACTACATTCAGAAATTTTATATCTATAAACATTTATTGCCTACCTCTTTCTACTTTATTCTAATCATATGAATATGTTTCTTGACTTTGACAGAGTGAACTATTATATGACTAATGTGTAAATTCATTTTTATTTCAGATAATTTTTATTGTTATATTCATTTAAGTTTGTAAACAATTTATTTACAACATAAATAAATAAAGTAAAAAACAAAAACAAAATAAACCCTTCTTGCTTTAAGTTGTTTAACTATTTTGCTACAGCTATGGAAAGCTGACCAATACGTAGGCACACACTGCAGTCTGTGTACCCACTTGCACATTAATAGACATTTGTGCGCTAGCTGGGCTTTGTTTTTTAGCACCAGGAATTGACCTCAGGACCTTGCGCTTGCCAAGCAGGTGCTATATGCCACTGAGCTATTTCCCTAACCTTCTATTTGGGCTTTGGCTATTACAGATAGAATAACAAGGTACCCAGAGCACATAACCTAACAAAGCACCCCTTCACAGACATTCCCCAGGGCAAGTGTCCCACTGGGCCAGCCTAGTGCAGCCTTGCTTGTTGACAAAGCTGCTAGGAATGTAGGCATCAAGTCTGCCTGTGGACTCGTGCATTCATTTCTCTTGGATAAATTCCTAGGTCATAGGAATGATGGGGTCACATAGTAATTGTGTCTTTAATTTCTCAAGATGTTAAACTGCTTTTCATGATAGTTTCAGTTGCTCTCCACCCACACTAGGCTTGCTGCATTCTGGCCATGCTAGTGGGTATACTGTGTGATTTTAATTTACCTTTTTCTAGTGACACATTATGTTGAGTACCTTTTATTTGCATCATCTTTCTGCATGTATTATCTCTTCCAATATTTGTCCATTTTCTTGTTTTCTATTTTTGGGCGGAACCGGGGATTGAACTCAGGCCCTTGTGCTTGCCAGGGAAAGGCTTATTCCATGAGCCATCTCCCTGGCCCTATTTGTGCATTTTCTATTGGCTATTGAGTTATTTAGTTATACTAGATGCGTAATTTTGTCAGATGTGTGTTTTGCAACAGTATTTTCCTACTTTCCAATGGTATGCAGTGGGCCTGATCAGTCTACATGATGATCATGGGGAACTTGTACCTGTACATGATATAACTTGCTTTTCTTTCTCCATCACCCCCACTTCAACTCCTCCTTCCCTCCTTATTTACAAAAGCTTTGTTTCCATTATTTACTCTTTTTAATATATTTTTTTTGCCTTCCCTCAATCCCTTCCTAGTTCCCCTTCCTATTTGAACGTTTTCTTCCTGTTTTGCAATGTCAACTACACATTTTGGCCCTTATTTATATTTTTAGTTTCTCACACCAGATAAACAATTTAGCATTTACACAGGTGTATCTTATTTATTTTAATTCAGAGTATGGTCTCAAGTTGCATCCATTTAGCTAGAAATATCGCAGGCATATCCTTTTTTGTTATAGTAGAGTAGTACTCCACTGTGTAAGAAAGCCCCGTATCTTCTTTATCCATCCATCAGTCAATGGCCATATGGGCTATTTCCTAGATTCAGCTGCTACAACTGTGTCAGTAGAAACATGGATGTGTGTATATCTGTGGTCTGATGCTTTTCTTTTTTCCAGAAAATACCAATAAGGCAAATAGCTCAATCAAATGGAACTTCCAGTCTTAATTTTTTAAGGTATCTTCACACTGATTTCCAAAGTGACTGGTTGTACCAGTCTACACTCCTACCAACAGTGGAGAAGTACTGATTTTTCTCCACAACCTTCTGAAGTTGTCACTGGTTTATTTTTCTTTTTTCTTTCTTTCTTTTTTTTTTTTTTTTTTTTTTTTTTTTTTTTTTTTTTTTTTTTTTTTTTTTTTTTTTTTTTTTTTTTTTTTTTTTTTTTTTTTTTTTTTTTTTTAGCAGAACTGGGAATTGAACTCAGGTCCCTATGCTTGCTAGGGAAGTGCTCATTCCACTGAGCCATCTCTCCAGCCCTGGTTGATTTTTGATGATAGACATTCTTTCTTGGGTGAGATGGAATCACAGCATTATTTTAATTTATATTTCTTGAATGACCAGTGATGTTGAATATTTTTTCATATTTGTTATTTTTACTTCTTCATCTGAGAAATGTCTATTTCAGGTAGACTTTTTTTTGTATTTTAGGGAAGAGTCTACAGGTTGCTTAGGGTCTCACTACTAGATCGGATTAATAGTGATCCCCCTGTTTACAGCCTCCCAAGAACTGGGATTACAGGTGTGCAACACCATGCCCGGTCTCAATTGCTGTGTCAGTGTGCCTCAGAGCCAGCATGGAAGATCAGGGGATCGAACCCTTGGCCCCTGCTCCTGCTTGCAGGCACTTTAATCCACTGAACTATTTGTTCTTTTTTTTTTTGGCAGAACTGGGAATTGAGTTCAAGCCCTTGTGCTTGCCAGGGAAATGCTTATTCCACTGAGCCATCTCCCCAGCCCCCACTGAGCTATTTGGCTGGCCCACCTAGATACACATTTTTCGGACTGGGTCTTTAAATTTGAGGTTATTTATTTATTTATTTATTTATTTATTTATTTATTTATTTTTAGTCTTTTACATTTTCTAGCTATTAGTCCTTTCTGAGGAACAACTGACAAAAAAATTTTCCCACACTGCAGATTGCGTCTTCACTTTGATTTTTCTTATAAGGTGAGTTTTCTAATAAGGTGAGATCCCAGTTGTTGATTCTTGGTGATAATTTCTGTGTGATCACCATTTTGTTCATAAAGCATTTGCTTATGTCTGTGTCTTCAAGAGTTCTACCTATTTTATCTTACAGCAGATTTAGTGTTTGTATTTTAATATTTAGATCTTTAATCCATTTTGATTTTAGTGTAGTGCATAATGAAAGATATGGGTTTGTTTTTAATCTTTGGCATGTGGAAAGCCAGTTTTTCCAGCACCATTTATTAAAGAGGACCTGATCATTTCTGTAGCAGTATCTGTTTTCTTTTTCTTCTTTTTGAGATAATTCTGCCTTACTTATTTTTCTCATTGATGAGACAAAATTCCTGCCATTCAAAGTTAAAGGAGGAAAGGTTTATTTAGCTTATAGTTTGTGGAAGTTTCAGTTAATAATCAACTGGTTTCAAAGCAGTGTGGCAAATGGCAGGGGGCAATGGTCCACAGCTGTGGAAGACAGCAAAAGAAATAAGAGAGGAGAAAGGGGACAAATCTCTTTATGTCCCTTATGTTTATGCAGGCTATCTGCCCCAGGGCAGGTAGAGCATTTAGGTCCTTAATGCATGCATTGGGCCACAAGTCAATCACAAACTCTAGATTCAGGCACCACTACAAAGCTCAGCCTCCATGACTGCATGAGACTTTAGGGGCACATTTGGGTACAAACCATAACAGACTGAGTCTCTCTGCATTGCCCAGACTGCTCTTGAACTCCTGGACTGAAGTGATCTTCCTGCCTCAGTTTCTTTAGTAGCTGGAACCAAAGGCATAACTGCCTTGCATAGACCAAATGGCACACATTTTTTAAAAGGTCCATTTTATCAATGTTTTCAGTGTGTGTGTGTGTGTGTGTGTGTGTGTGTGTGTGCACGTGCGCATACATGCTCTAAGAATTCTTGCCAAATTCAAATTCAAGGTGTTTAAGACTGTTTTATTCTAGAAATTTTAGAGTTGTAGCTGTTCCATTTAAGCCTTTGTCAGCTTGAGTCAGTTTTAGTATATGTTGTAAAGCAAGAGTCTTGGTTCATTTCCTAAAATAGTTCATCTTTCTGTCACCATTTGTTTAAAGGATCACTGTTTGCCCACCGAAGGGCCTTGTCACTCTGATTTAACATCACTGACTGTGGCCACGGACCTGTTCTGCTCTGATAATTTATTTACTTATTTACCACAAATGCTGCCCTGTCTCCATCACTGTGGCTTCATTCTGGGTCTTGTAATCAAGCGCACTTAGATTCTCCAACTTTGTTTTTTTATCAAAGTCATGCTGAAGTTATTCTAAGTAATTTTGACATTTTCTGAATTTTAGAAATCAGTTTGATGGGCTGGCCAGACAGCTCTGCAGACCAAAGCGCCTGTTCGATCCTCAGTGTGCTATGCAGGCCCCACCCCGGGGGCACGCTGAGATGCTAATTGAGATCCAGCATGGTGGTGCTCACCTATAATCCCAGAACTTGGGAGGCTGAAAACAAGAGAATCACTATGAGTCCAACCTACACAGTGAGACCCTATACATCCTGTACACCATGTCCTAAATTCTTTAAAAAAAAAAAAATCAGCTTGGCAATTTCTACAAAAAAAGCCAACTTTGATTTTCAGTCAAAGTTTTTTAAAGCTTCGGATTGACTCGGGTATTGAGGTGTCAATCTACAAACACAGTTGACCTCACCATCTTCCTGATCCCCAGGTTGAGCTAGGAGGGCCACAAGTTAGTGCCCAGCTTGGGCAACTTAGTGACTCAGTAGGTCCTTGCTCTAAATAAAAAAATTTGAAAGAGCTCCAGGTTCTGGATTCAATCTTCATTTCAGAGAGAGAAAAAATAGAAGAAGGGGGAGGGAGAGAAGAAAGGAGAGAGAGAGAGAGAGAGAGAATTGTCCAACATCCCAGCTGCTTATAAACTGAAGAGGAAGATTGGGAACTCAAGGCCAGCTTGGGAAACACAGTGAGGCCCAGCATTAATGCAAAAAAAAAAAAAAAAAAAAAAAGGAAATGATGCGTACCGTGGATTGTATCTCGATGTCCCCCCAAATCCCATGCGCTCACAAGTGGGGCTTCTCAGAGAAGGCTGGACCTGGGGTGTATGATAACTAAATTAGTTTACTGGTTGGCTTAACATAGTCCTGGGTGTGAATAATAGGAAGCCCCAACCTGGACATGGGTGGCACCAGCCAGAAGGCTTGTGGCCTTGATGGGACATAAAGGGGACAGTGAACGGCAGGCTGCCCTGCCACGGGCTGTTTCTTCCCTCCGATGACTCCTGCTACACCACCCTAACTAGGGTCTCAGACTTCTACAATGCTAAACTAAATCTCCCCTCCTTTAATTTGTAGGCATCAGGTATTTTGTCCCAGCAATGAAAAAAGTCACTAAGACAACATGATAGGAGAAAAAATAGGGAGAACTTACAAGTAGATAGACACAATTGTTGGCAAGTCCAAATTAAAACTTACAATGATACCCTAAACCAGCCGCATCTCATAGCTCTCTCAAGAAGCACCTGCAGCCCGACCACATGGGCACAGTGCCATGGGTGGGGATAATGCGAGCCCTGGTGGGGATGGGGCAGACAGGCACTGAGGCATCCAGGTGAGAATGCAAGTGCTGCTCTTAAAGGCACACACAGGGCTTTTAGCAAAAGGAGTGCTGTGATTCCTTGTCATTGCAGTGAAGAGGCAGGTGATGCTTGGGGGAATAACGCTCTGGTAGGAAAGGGCAAGGCCTACTGAGGAGGGAGGACTCGCTCAGGGCAGGTGCGGGGAGGAGTGCGGAGCGCAGCCCCTCACAGAACAGGAGAGCCGAGCACTGCGAAGGCTGCTCCTCCAGAAGGCCAGAGTGGTGTGAAGGACCGGATGCAGATTTAAGCTCTGCCTGCTAAAAGGACACGCACAGATGGGCAGAACCTTAAACAGTGTGAACCTTAAACTGAAATAACAGATTCAGCCTTGAAAAATGGTGAAGAAGAAATAGGCAAAACGTTCAAATTCTGATTGGTTTTTCTTTTTATCCTTTTGAGACAGGGTCTCGCTGTGCAGTCCAGGCTGGCCTTGAGCTCACTTTGTAGCCCAGGCTGGTCTATAATTCACAACAATGTTCGTGCCTCAGCCTCCCAAGTGCTGGAAGTACTTTTTTAATTTTAATTTTTTAATTTTTATTTTTGTGTTTAGGACAGGGTCTATAGGGTCGACAACAGAGATCAGACTCGCACCAGCTATTCTCCTGTTTTCAGCCTCCCAAGTGCTGGGATTACAGGTGTGTGCCACCACACATGGCTCTGAATAAATTTTTTATTATTATCTTAATAACATGAAATAATCTGGGGACATTCTGCAATTTCACAGTCTTTCAAATAGTCCCTAGTTAATCTCGTCTTGGTCGAATCTTTTATTGTATTATCATCTCACTATCACACTCTCATCATTTGAAGTAAACAAAGGCCGTTAGTCCGGTTTTATCCATGAGGATATGAGACTGCTGGGGGTGGGCAGCACCCCAGCCCCAGCTCGTGGGAGATGGACGGCACAGCTGTCGCCAGGGGTCTTGGGACTGCTGCTGCGCTTTTCCCATGTGATTGCTGCCTAGCCTGCTCTGCCTCTGCTTTCCTTGGTTATGCTTGCATGTTAAGCAGAAGGGAGGCCTCCGATGTCCTTGCTGTGTCTTCTCTTTACTCTTCTCACCAAGTCCTGAGACCGTGGTAACAATCTGTTTCTCTAAGTACGCATGTAGAATGTAGCAGCTGCAGCGTGCTCTCTCTTTACACAGGGCTCATGCAGTGTGGACCAGCAGTTTGGTGATGCTTTTTGTCATCAGCAAAGGCTTTACAGTGGTGGTTGGAAATTGTGTTAGGTCATTAAAATGATCAAGATTATATATATATATATATATATATATATATATATATATATCAACCTCAAGCTGAACGTAATCACTGTGTGTCACAAACACATACTAATTTTAAAAAAAAAAACAAAAAACGAACTGCCCAGAACGTGTGTCCTGCATCTCCACAGACTCATCAGAAGTTGTCACCAACAGGAAGTTATCACCTCTTAGGAAGAGGTAATAAATCATCCTAGGGAGGAACAATGAAATACGTCCCTTCTGACACAACCACATAGACTTTTCCAAACTGTCACCAGCCTCCCTGTTTAGTGAAATAAAATGTAGATGTGTGCTGTTCAACAGCACTGCATGGATCTTTCAAGTTTCTCTTTCTATAAAGCATTCAGGACGGCATGCAGTCCCAGCTTCAGTGACATAGCTACCAGTTTGAAACCATGGCGGTTGTGTGCATTTCCACCTAATCAGAAAGCACACACGGTGTGTTTGAACGTTTTGTGCAGTGTCTCTGGGAACAGTTTCCAGGCCTGCCAACCACCAGTGTTGACTGACAGCACCCACTCTTGGGAAGCTGTTTTTATCCTGTGAGAGCACAAATTCTCATGATTTTCTCCTGAGTGGATGAAACACAGATGTGTCCTTCTATTTGCAGGCAGGAACCCCTCATCTGTGCTATTTCTTTGTGCGAATGAGAGGCTTAATGTTAAGCCAGGCTCCCTGCCTGTCCTCACTGCACCTGCCCAAGGAGATGGGGAGGATGCCCCAGGGGCTGATCCCATCCACACACTCTCACTGATGCATATATTTAGTCACAGGAACTCAGAAACTTTCTATAGCCAGCAGTTTGGGGAGTGACAGTAAACATTTTAGAAATCCAAAGTATTTTTTTCTGGACACTCCTGGTAGGAGCTGACAGTAAATTTCCACATATAACAAGGCTTCAAACTGATGACTGCCAGCTATGTTTTCATGGCTCGGATAAAAATACTCAGCACCCACACATGAAAGGAGGAAAGATTTATTGTGACATACAGGTTGTAGAATTTGCAGTCCGTAGTCTGCTGGGTGCAAGGCAGGGAAGCCTGATGGGGGGGAAGTTGCTGATGAGAAACAGCATGGCAGGAAAGGGAGAGGGAAGGTGTGGGACACACATCCAGGCCACAGGCAGAGCGGCCCCTTCCTCCCACCCGGCTTCACTCCCAGCATCAGACCCAACTTCAGGTCCATCAGTGGACTAGTCCAGTACCCCACACCCACAGTCCAGTCACACCTGGAAGCCCCCCTACAAATGCATGGGGCTTTGGGGTGATGTTTTGGTTAGATGTCTGTGGCTCTTCCAGGGCTCAGGGGGCTCCTGCTTGCCTGTTGGATCACACGTGGCTGTAATGGAAATTAACGTGAGTCAATGATTCTTGAGTAAATGCAGACCGTGGCTCCACAGGCACCGCTGCACCACCTGTGGGAAAGCAGGGAACACGAGGAAAACTGAAGGAGAACAGATCTTACCACTTCAGCTTTCATCCTGAACACAGCCAGCCCGGCACCTCTGAGGCTAGTCTGGACCCAAGTGGTGGAGGCAGGGCAGCGCCTCGTCCTCTGCCTGGACCCTCAGCCTTTCTGGCCTCCGTGCTGACCACAGCCCCTCCTGCTCTCACTGATGGGCAGAATCTTCCAGTCTTGGGTAACTTCCATGTGTCAGTTAGGGTTCACATGGGTCTTCAGCCTGAAGGCCTTCTTACAAGTGCCTTCAGGTCTCCAGACCGCCTTCATCTGGTCCCTACAAACACCCCTTGCTGGTCCCCTTGGAGGCATCGTGCCAGCACCACTTAGGCTGTGGACTCTGGCATAGGCCAGTCTGTTCCTTGTTTCTACCTTCAAGACTTCTTAGTGATCTTTCCTCCAGATTCTTTCATCTTCTCCCATCTCTCCCTTGCTGCCTCCTGCATAGTTCTTGATGTTCCCTGGGGCAAAAAATAGTGAGAGGATGAAGAAATAAAGACAAGAAAGGAAAGTTGAGGTCAGGTGTCACCCTCTCTCTCCCGATGGGAGGAAAGGAACTACCCAAGAACCAAAGAGCATGTATTTATACACCCAGCATGTTGATGTCAATTTCAACCTCTCTGCCTAGCAACCAGTTTGCAAGCTGGAGCAGCTTGTTTACTAGCCTGGAGGAGCTCCCCTTGTTCTCAGGCCAGCTTTGTCTTAGCCCCACATGTGTGACTGATTTTCCTACACCCTCTCTGGTTCCTGGATTCAGCGCCACACTAGCTCTCTGAAACTTAATCTCTCTTAACTTCCTCTTCTTGAGCACCAACCCCCCCCACCATCTCTTGTTAGTCAGTCTTCTATTCTGCTTCACAGTTATATTTTTGAAAAATTTAAGCCTGATCTTTTTATCCTGAAGCAAAAATATTTGCTAATTCGTACACTATGGATGTAGAAGTATGTAGATCATGCAACAATTAGAACACACAACATGGTAGCAATTGTGCTGCCAGCTCACCCTACTTCTTGATGTTACTACTGGAACTCTGTGTCACCACAGCTACTGCTGTGCATAGGTCCAGAGACACAGCCCAATTCCAGGGACTGGCACTCAGGAGTCCTACAGCTGCACCCTGAACCAATGCAAGTCTCCTTCTGCCACCTCCTCATAAAGCATGGAGATTATCCTCAGCAGGCATTTCCTTATCTGGCTACTGATGCTGCATCTCAAAGCTATGTGCCACTGTTTTGCTTCACAAAAGTGGCAGTGTGCTGTGCATGTTCCCATGCACCTTTTGTTCCCTCATATTCTTTTTGTTTTAAAGAGATACAGAATAGTGATGTAAAAGAAAAACATAGAAATAATACAGAATTTCACTGAAAAAATATAATAGGAATTCGACTGTTGTACTTCATAGTGTTGTCTTCAAATTAGTTGTTCAGATTATTAGGTACATGCATGCAAAATTAGAAAAAGAAAGGAAAAAAACTACAAGAAATTAAGAAGAGAGAAAAATGAAAAAAGACCAGAAAACAAGCACAAACACAAACGACAATTAAGCATTAACTGCTCTTTTGCAGACTGGGAGAAGTCCATAGTACAATTATCCAAACCACCCTGCTTACATGCATACATAAATCTCTTTCCCCCACTGCCTTTCCATATCTCAACAATTTCTTCCTTTTGAGCAGGTTCACTCCCTCTTGATAGTATCTATTGTACCCTTAAGATTTTATTTAGTCTTTCAGGTTCTCACACTAAAGGAGACAACACTATGTTTGCACATGCAGATCTGATTCATACTTTTTTTTATATTTTAACAATTTTATTGAGAAAGAAGCAATGAAATAGTTGCAAAACAGGTTAGTAGTACAGTTATAATAATTAATACATTGCATATTATTGTCTTTGTAGTAGTTATTCTTAGTACAAGATGTAGACATATCTTGTCTAAACACTATTAGTTCAAAACCTTCTCATTGAGCTAAGAGAAAGTAGCTGTATATTTATTGTATTTTCCACTACAAAATGGTCCATTTATATCCCCTTTTTTGTTTACTTTTGTCAGACATGTGTGATTCATGTTCTGATGAGATGTGTGTTTCTTTCAGTCTTGTTGCTCTGTAGCAACATTCCATTCCATGATCATATAATACTTTCCCTCTTTTCTTCTCTTGGTGAAATTAGGCTTTTTTAAAATATTCTCTTCTTATAATTAATAGCACTTTAAGCACCGTTATGTCATGTCCCTGAGTATTTAAGTGTGCTGCATTGCAGGAGTGGAGTCACTGCAGGGTTCAGTGCTTTTCTACCTGATTGAAGGAATGCACACTCTTCAAGCTGTGTCTCGGACTCTACGTCATCATTCTTTTTTTTTTTTTGGTCTTTTTGAGACAGGGTCTCACTATGCAGTTCAGGCTGGCCTTAACCTCACTTTGTAGCTCAGGCTGGCCTCAAACTCACAACAATTCTCCTGCCTAAGCCTTCCAAGTGCTGGGATTACAGACATGCACCACCACACCCGGCTTCATCACTCTTATTCTCAGTGGATATCCTGATTTTTGCTAACCTGTCCCAATTTCTGGTGAGATTGCATGTCACTTCATTTGTCTTTCTTCCTCAGTGAATTGCTTATTCTTATGTTGCTAATTCAAAAATTACATTTATATATATTTTCATTAAACTTTTGCAGTTATTCATATATTCTAGACACTAATATTTTATCAGACAAATATGCTACGCAAACATTATGCCATACACGGGCTGATGTGAGTGTCACTGGATTAACAAACACCTAAAAGATTAGTAAAGCAGCCTCATGAGTGTGCTTAAATATGTCACGAAGGCATGACCTGTGTACTGTCTTAGTTACTTTTCTCATTGTTAGGCCAACATACCTGACAACCCCAAGTTAAAGGAGAAAAGGTTTATTTCCACTCACATTTTGTACAGGTTCCAGTTCATAGTCAGCTGACTGAAAAGCTGACTGGTATGGCAGAGGAGAAGCAGTCAATAGCTGAGGAGGCAGGAAGCAGGCAATGCTGCCTTCCATCTTCCCCTTTACATTCCATCCTAGCTACAAGCCCACTGATTGGTGCTGCCCACACCCAAGGTGGGGCCTCCACTATTCATACTCAGAACTAAACTAAGCCAATTGGTTATCACACACCCTTTGTGGTACATTGACAACTTGTGGTCATTTTGTAACACCCACCTGAGCTGGATCAGTGTGGTGCTGAGGATTGTTGCCAAGAACATAAGAATGAGAACTGGAGAGGAAAAAGTGAAGCCGTTGGTTCTCCTGGAGCTGTTGCTTCTCTTGGGGCTGTTGGCTCTTCTAGAGGAGCTTGTCATGCTGGTTTTCCTGATATGAACCCAGCTGTTTTTATTGCAGGAGCTTGGGATCTTGCTGTTGCTGAGAATGGCTACAGTTCACTTTGGGGAATCTCTGGTCCTTACCTTGAGCATTGGTTCCTGGCTCCAGAGGGGAAGATGGTACACTGTTTAATGTCCTGGAGAAGGTTGCCATGCTAACTTTCCTCATAGGAACTTGGCTGTTCTCATCATCACAGGAGCTCAGGACCTTGCTGTCACTGAGGATGGCTGTAGCAGTTTTCAGGGGAGCTCTGGTCCTTACTCTGAGTATTGCTTCCTGGCTCTAGTGCACATCTCTCAGCCTGCTGGTACAGATCCTTCATCCCACTGGCATAGACTTTCTAGCTTCCACCACTGACCTTTGGATGTTTCCAGCACAAATCCATGAAACAAACTTGCATGAGGCATTGTTATGGGCTGTAGGTCCTCATATGGAGTCATAGAGGACATTGCAATGGGATTGAGGCCTTCAGCTGGATTCTTCAGGTCATTTATATGGACAGATTTCCTGCACTCTCTTTGCATATGACTCTTGAAACTCCCTTTCAAACCCTGTCGACAACACCCTGAATCCATCCATACTCACATGTCCTAGACACAGCCACCCCAGGAAGCCCCATCCATGAGCACATGAGGCTTTGGGGGCCATCTAGATGCAAGCTGCACCAGCACCATGAGGTCACTTGCCTGTTCCTCTCTGGCATTCTTTCCTTGCTCTACATTTCAAGCTGAGCAGCTCTACTCTTCCACATGCTTACACCGTGGAATTCTTGCCTTGGAGCCAGCTGACCATGCATTGAATTCCTTACTACTGTGAGCCAAATTAAACCTCTTGCCCTTTCAATTGTGGGTGGTTGAGCGTAGTGTCTCAGCCACAAGAAAGCTAACATATGGTGTAATCACCAGCTGTAGTTTGTAGCCTATTTCAATTCACCTTGAACATGTTCAAGTTTTAGTTTTCTTGTAGTTTTATCCATCATCTTGTTCCACTATCCTGGGTAAATGGCAAGCCAAGCTTCTCATTCTGACATCCTCTTCCCAGCTTCCTGAGTGTTCCTCTCCTCTCCTCTGGGGCCTTCCTGCAGGGCAGCTGGAACAGATGCACCTTCTGCCCCTAGGCCTTGCCGTAAAACCCTAATTCAGGCCATCCCCTACTGGTTTCTGGCCTAGCAAAGCTGTTCTGCGCATCCCGGCCACAATAATGACTCTAATTACAATTCTTGTCTGGTTGTGATCTGAGCCTGCTTCCTCCGCAGGCATTTGTTTTTTTAACTTCCTTTCTTCTTCCACAGGCATTTGATTTTTAAATTTCTTTCTTCAGATGTGGAGGCTGCTGGAAGTGGGAGGAAGGTGTGGCAGATGGGAGAAAGCGCACGCCCATATTCAGGCCCCATCCAGGAGCCTCTTCCAGCCCATACTCAGGATGCCTGGAATTTGTCAGGGTGCTTGAGGCATGGACCAAGACCAAAATGGCCAGAGGCACTGAGTGGGCGACTCCTGCAGACCCGCGGGCTAGACCTCAGATGATTTGTGGGAGATGCTGCCGCAAAGAAAGGGAAACAAGGACTGAGTAGGGAAGGGAATGGAGGGACGACGCCACCTGCTGGAGACTGGAGACATAGTTCCCATTCCCGGCGCGTGCTTAGAATGACAAAGGGTAGTACCTATTTGCTAATTAATAGATATTTAAAAATAGTTTTACCATCACAGAAAAACTGAGCACCATGTAAGAAAGTTCGCACAAGACCTCCATCTCCACTCCTCACCCCGGGCATTCAAACATTTACCTTTTGGAGCTGTTCTGTAGACGACAGAGGAGACCTCAAGAGCTAGGAAGCCAGAGCACTTGTGGCTCTGCCAAGACGCTTAGCTGTTCAGGGGAACACTTTACTGACTCAGTAAAGTAAGAGGGAATGTTCTCCTTAGTTCTGATACTTCTGCAGCTCTATGATTTTTGCAGCTTAGCTTTGAAGCACAAGAAATTAGTATTTAGAACATGTTACAAAAGCAGCAGGATGTATCTAACATTCAGCCCCAAGAGGAAGGAAGTAAAAGCTTTTGCTTTATTTCAGTTGAGATCTGAGAGAAGCCACCAAGTCATAGATACAGCCCGGAAGCCCAGTTCAGAGCACTGCAGCAACAGGTGTGAGGGACACACGACCATGACCAGGCTGGTTAGCATTGGAAGTAAGTTCAACTAAAATGAGATGAAAAGCATTCTGATGGAAACTGCTGTATCTAAGACAAGATAATTATCATCATTTAGGGCGAATGACATCAGTGCTCTACACTTGACCTGAGAACGTGTGACACAGTGACAGAGTCCTGCCAGTTCTGGGTAATAACAACAGCTGAGAACTATCCTGACCTCCACCCTGCCTCTGCAAAAATAGAGCTCCATTATAACAGTGACTGGTGTCAGTGTGGCCATGGGCCTGTCATATTTCAGCCACACCATGCTTCCTAGAGCTGTTCCTGACCTTCCTGATGCTCCGGGCCCTGCCTCCAAGTCTACCTTTGGTTCTCTTTGCCCTTCCTTAGAGGCCAATGTGTTCACCACCACCTAGAATCAATGAATGTCTTTGGGGCCAAAAGGACTGCCAAAAAATGAGAAGAGAAGGCTGGCCAGATAGATCAGTGGATTAAAGTGCCTGCTTAAGCAAACTCAGGGACCAGGGTTTAATCCCTGGGCCTGCTGTGCTGGCTCAGCCCCCAGGAGCATGCTGAGATGGCAGTTGAGACTGGGTGTGGTGGCCTGCATCTGTAATCTCAGCGCCTGGGAGGCTATACTAATGTCTTCTTTAGAAGCAGTTATTAATTCTTTTACAGCAAAGTTTTTTTTTTTCAAATTAGGTTTCCTCCATATTCTGCTTTTGATTCTTAATTTCAGATGCTATGATTTCAGGGATTTCTTTTTTAATTGCAGAAATAAATTCTGTTCTGAATTCCTCTATACCTTTCTGGTGTTGCTTATTTACTTCCAACGCTATTAATTAATACAATTCAGCTGAGTTAGTGTCCTCAGCACTTGATCTGGGGGGGCACTGGGTTTCCCCCATATGTTTCAGTATTTGATTCTTCAGATGCTATGTATTCAGATATTTCTTTTTTTATTCCAGAAATAAATTCTGCTCTGAGTTCCTCTGTAACTTTTTGCTGTTGTTTCCTTACAACCAACACTATTAATTCATACATTTCAGGTGAGCTAGCATCCTCTGCACCTGTTCTGGGTGGACTCGAGGCCTGAGATTGCATTTGGCTCCTTGTTTTTATCATGTCTTATAGCTCTGACCTCTGACCTTTGGTGTAGAGTTTTGGTGCAGTTCTAACCTTAGCATCTTATGAAATTCAGGTATGATATACCAAATTCTAGTTCATGTAGTTGTGCCTGGCTTGGGTCTGGCTGCTGTGCTCAGCTTGTTCCTATTACTGTCTTTGGAAGTGAGCCTGTTGTGCTCCTTTGACAAGATGCTTTGCTCCTATATTAGCTGCATGGTTTTGACCATAGTCTCACTGCAGGAACTTCAGCTGCAGAGTTTCACCCCAGGCCTGTAATGCCAGGCCTGAGCTGAGTGTGGAGGGGCATGAGGAGTGCAGGAGAGCACAGAAGCTCTCTCACACACTCACCAGACCTGGGCTTTGGCGGGTCTGCAGGGCTCCCAAAAGGGTAGTGGATGTTCTCACTCACAGGGTGGGCTGTGCTGGGTCTTTGGGAGGCTATAAACAGGAGGATCACTAGGAATCTTATCTATGTAGTGAGACCTCATAAACCCTGTATACCCTGTACTAAATACAACAAAGAAAGAGAGAGAGAAAGAGAGAAAGAGAGAAGAGACACATTTCATAGCCTTTGAAAATGAAACCTGGCAGGGATAAAGAAAGAATTTGTTTCCCCCATTGGTACAGCTTGAGAGAATTCTCTCTTTCACCCTCTGGGGTATAGAGGATTTACGACTAGCTCAAGAGTAGAACATGGGCAGTTTGAGCTGTAGGGTCCCTTTAGGGACATGTCCTCAGAAAGCTGGAGTGCAGGGACTGGGACAAAAGCCAACACCATGCTACCTTCCCCACCTGGGGTCACCATGGACCCTGGAGGACCTTCTGAGGAACCTCATGAAATTCATGCCAGAACCACCTTCCTGAGTCACAGAAAGGGAGCTCCTGGGATGATTCTGTCCCTGCTCTTCTGGCGGCATATGACTGAGGGCAGAGTGGCTCCTTGGAACCCAGGGCAGCAGTGGGAAGCAGACTGACTACTTTAGTTGCACCCTATTCAAGCTGGGGTGAAAGTTACTGCAGCTCCAAGTGGAGGACTCAGACTTCTGCCCCCCCGCAGGCTGCTTTAGTTACTGTGCTATCATTTAGATCAAGATGCTCTTCAAAACCCTCCTGAGCGCATAGGCAGAGATGGGGGAAAGGATCGTGGTGAGTGGGGGCTGCTTATCAGTGGAATCAGCAGCAAGGTGTGCTGCTGGAAGGTGGGCCCTGGCCAGAAGAGGCTCATCCCTGGGCAGGGTACCCTCCCTTCCTTCACCCTCTGCTGCCTGGGCAACCATGGCATGAACAGCTTTCCGCTACCCAGACCCTTCCACTGTGTCATTTCTGCCTTGGAGCCAGCCATCCATGGACTAAAAATATGAGCCACTTAACTCCTTCCCTTTTAAATTGAAGATTCTGAGAATTTTGTACCAGCAACAAGGATAGTGGCAGACACAACTTGCCCAATACACTGTTGTTGTTGTCATTGGGTAGGAAGCTACCAAAAGATGCCCCATGCAACTCTGCGCTCACTCTTTCTTGTCCTCATAATATCCATTATAAATTGTCTCTCCACTTAGGCCCATCAATATTAGATCCTAAGTGGCAATCAGAACCAGGATGTTTTGTCAGCATATGATAGGGCTTGTGTCTAGATGTCCTCCCAAAGTCTCATGCAGCCATAGGCTTTTTTAGAGGTGGCTACATCTAGAGTGCATGGTGCTGGGATTAAAGGTGTGTGATGACTAAATCAGTCCACTGATTGGTTTGGCACCACTCTAATTCCAGCATTTTGGATAAGTCCAGAAAGACGCTCTTGCTTTTGCTGTCCTCTGTTGCCTGAATGGTTGACCCTCTGCCACGCACCACTGCCTTAGAGCCAGTCGCTTATGGGCTGAAACCTCTATAGACTCTGAGCCAAATTAACCTTTCTTTCCTTAATTTTGGGTATCAGGTATTTTGTCTCAGCAATGAGAAAAGTAACTAAAACAGCACACGAACTCTTCTCAGCCTGCAGCCCATTGCCATCAGAAGCCCAAAGTGGGCAGGTGATCATTGTAGCTTCAAGTTCAACAGAGTTCTCTTCATACCATCATGGACGTCTTTGTCTGGGAAACAAGCCATTTCACCTGGAAGAATCTAAACTTGCAAAGAGCAAGTGCAGCCGAGAGTGCCCTTGTCAATATGGCTGCAGAGTGAATGCTTTCCCAAGGTCATCCTCCAGACACTTTGAGGCCACTTCTGCTATGGGCTGAGGGGAGCTGACTATAATCCAAGCCAGCAGCAGACTTGGGTGTTAGCCACATGGTTCTGCTTTTTTAAGCATGCTGAGTGCAAGAGCTATGGAGGCAGACAGGTTTCCAACCAGAATTAAAATGCTCTGAGAGACCAGGTGGTGTGCCCTGAAGGGGGCAGCACATAAAGCTGTAACAGTGAGGCAGGGGAGACTCCAGGGAGTTAGAGGTTCCAGGAACCCAGGGTGAGGTAAGGACAGCCTCAGGCAGTGTGAGGAGCCAGGCCAAGAGAGGTGCCGCAGAGGCAACACTGCCCAGGTCCTGTGGAATTCACATCACCCACCACATACCCAGGAGCTGGGATAGAGCTATGGGACTTAATGTTTGTGGTGCTGGATTTCTTTCTTTCTCTCTTTTTTTTTTTTTTTCTTTCATCATTTAGGGAATACTTTATTAGTTTCTGTATCAAACCCATGTAGATAAAACCTTACATATTTAATACAGTACATTACCCCTGTAGAATGGGGGAAAAATGAAGTTTTAATGTTTCTAGACCAGTATGGCTGTTAATTTCTGTACAATACCAACTCAACATGGTAAACTGGGATAACTTTTTCCAGAGTTGACAGCACAGTTAAAGTTTCTACACAGACAATATATATATTGTAGAATATATATATTCTATAATATATATATATGTAAAAAGACCAATAACAGCAGTATGTTATGAATCAATAGAAGCAAGAGCTTTTCCAGGTTCTGCAGTTGTCTGAACAAAATTATAGACATCCAGCACACTCCATTAAAGAAAAGAAGAAAGAAAGAGAAATACCCAGAAGACAGCAAAGTTCTGTCACTGTTGTGCTACCTGGCACCATTTGTTTTTTATTAGCTTCTTAATCATCATCTGGAAAGAAAACATCCTAGAATAACATCATTAAAAACAGCTTTTTTTTTTTTGAGGAATCGGGAATTGAATTTAGGCCCTTACACTTGCCAGGGAAGTGCTTATTCTACTGCGTCATCTCCCCTGACCCTTAAAAACAGCTTTGATAAAGAACGATCACTACTATGTTTCATAGAGCAGGTATGAGATATTTTACATTCACAGAAGTATGATATAGTACTGTCCTACATCTTTACTACTAAAGGATACAATTAAAAAGGCTTATTTCAGACTTGATTCTCCTTTTCCAGCAGAGGGCCGAAAGGATGATTTGACAGAGTTCTGTAAAGAAATTCACTTTTCTTAGATAGCATTTGCTGCCATTAATGGCAGTTTACTCACTCCCCTCATGAACACCAGCTGAAAACCATTTGTTAAAAACTGGGACAAAAACAAGAAATGGGGGAATGGGGAGAGAAGACTCATATGAAGATGAATGAGTGAAGTCAAGCAATATTCAACCTAACTAGCATTGTACCAAATCTGAAAGGTAACAGTTCCATTGGAGAAAGGAGATGCCATGTGTGCTGGTTGGTCAACTTGGCTGAATCAGATCCAACAGTTCGGGGGTGGGAGCCCCTCCCTGCAGGCAGGCAGGGCCAACCTGGGGCCCGATTGGTTCCACGTGGGGTGCTATTGGGTTGGCTCTGGGGTGTGATTGGTTCCACCCTAGGGCCATGCCCCAGAGTGACTCAGTACAAAAAGGGTATATAGAGGACTTGAGGATGGTGGCAGCCCTGTCCCCCTTCCTTGGAGAAATCCTGACCTTGGAGCTTGATCTTCACAGCCGCACTACTTTGGAGGAGCTCTGATTGCAGTGGAGCGCCGGTCTTCGCAGTCAGTGCACAAGGAGGAGAGAGGCTTGCTGTACGCCGTTGCTGCTCCTCCTCTGCCTTTATTGTTTTCTGCCACCATGAATTGCTGTCTTTGGCCTTGGAACCAGCAGAGTATGAACTGAAACCTCCACAAACTGAGATGAATAAACTTTTCCTCTCGAGTAAAAAGACACTATGTAGTAGTGCTTAGAAGCTTCGGACCACAACCAAAACACTGCATCATTTCAAACACAAGTGTCAAAGACAGTCAGTCATTTGGGTATGTTCAAGGATGCTGACATCAGTATTTAATCATCTGCTTGCTCATCCAGGAAGAAAGGCTGATCAGTTACTACTGTGCTTTGATTTTGTTCAACCCAATCACTATTTACAAAAATAGCAAGCTACTGTAGAAAAAAATAAGGCTCCTCTATCCAGCACCAGTTATCTGTGGTTCTTCACCTGCAGCCTACAAACACTGTAACCATACCCAAAGAGCACAAGGGAGTGAAAAAACCATATGGGATATATTAGCTGGCACCTGACATGGTTCAGGCTGAGTATTCCTGTGTGGTGTTATTTTCCTATTTCTGGGCTTTCATTTAACCACATACAATTTTAGGACAAATTATATGTACTGAAGGAATATATGCATTTATCTCTTCACAAAATTTTGACTGAAGATGCATGGCCATCAACCTAGCAAATGTTATACAGCAGATGCAAGCCTGTAAAGACTTCCTTGACCAGTGGGCAGCTGCAGTGTACTTTGTTCCTATGTCCCCAAACCCTACACAGGATAATGTCACAAATCATTTTAGCCCAGTGGCTGCTGGCATTATTTGACTTCATTCTCCCCACTTCCCTTCCCCCTTCTTCAGTGCTCTGCAATAAACAATGTCCTTTAAGACTTTGTTCCTTTGGTATTGATTGCCTGAGGTTTGATTGGTCCAGTCCAAACAGGTTTGGTGGCTGTGGTGGATGCAGGGGGTAGCTTCTCTTCCACTTTTTCCTGATAGACACCAGGAGGGTCTGTCAGTATTTTAGGAGATTTACCTGAACCACTGTCAACTTTTCCTGGGCTTTGCCTCCTATCTGTTTGCTCCGTTGCTGTTCAGAGAATTGTTGCATGGATTGAAGAACCTGTGCCCCCTTTTGTGCCAACACCTAGGACCACATGTTGTGGCTGAGTCCTCTTCCCACAGCTCTCTTCTGGGGTACAGACTGTGTAGGAAAAGGCTGTGCCATTCTTACTGTGGCCAGGGTTGGCTGGAATTGCTTCTGATACACAGTTCTGTTCATTTTGCTGGACTGGCTGTTTAGACTGGTTGAAATAGCCCGGACGGGACTAGATGTTGGAGTGGTGCTTCTCCCGCTGGTTGGAGGTGGCCTGGTTTTATATCAATGCCACTCCCAAAGGCTTTTAGTTCCATTTCAGACATTTTCCCTATAGTTGTGATCATGCTATGTTATGCTCTGGCAGGAATTAGCCCTCTGCAAGGCTGGCTGACTTGTGCAGGATGGCTCAGGCCAAGCCTGCGCTTGTGGGGTGTATGCTGTAATGGGGGCTGAAGAGTCTGAGGCAAAGCAATCGACAGCTGCCCTCTGGATCCAGTTAGGCAAGGACAGCTGGGATGTTGTTAAAGGCACTGTGACCTGCTGGAGAGCACTTGGTGATGGGCAGTGTTGTGAAAACTTGTTGAACTTGTCCAGAATGAAGCTTTGAGGCCTGGGTAAGATTTGCTCTAGCCTGGAGAAGATCTTAGTTGGGAGCCTCCTACTCCTGACACCTGCCACAGCTGACATTCATACAATACAGGAATATGCTGAGTATTTAGGGTTTGTTGAAAGGCAAGACAAGACTGTGCCTTGGCAAGTCCCTGGTGCTGGGCAGCTGGGAAGTTGTGGACAGCAGTGCCAGAAAGAACCAGTGCCCAAGTCCTGCGAAATTCACCACTAACCACCACATATCCAGGTGCTGAAATAGAGCTACGGGACGTAATGCTTCTGGTGCTGGATTTCGATTTTGCCTTGGTCTCACTCCTTTCTATCCATCATTCTTCCCCTTTGAAATGGAAATGTTTAACTTGTGCCATTATACATTGAAATCACTTAACTTTTTAATTTTATAGGGACCAACAGCAAAGAGCTTGCCTTGAGTCTCGGGATGACTTTGAACTTTGACTTTTTAATATTGCTGGGATTATAAAAACTTTGGAAAGGCTTGGAGATGGGCTCAGTACAGTTACATAATGGGACCGGCATGAGCCTTTGAAGGGCCCAGGGGTAGAATATTATGGTATCACCTGCGTGTCCTCCAAACATCTCATGTTTAGAGGGGGGACCTGACTGAAGGTGGGTAGGGAGGCACAGTCTGGAAAGCTATATTCTTCACCTTGGCTCCTCCCCTCCATCTCTGCTTCCTGGCTGCCATGGATTAAGCAGTTTTACTCTGCCAAATCCTTCTGCCACATTTTGTGCTTAGAAGCATGCTGACCATGGATGGATTGTGCCAAAATTATGAGCCTCTTTCAAGTTGCAAATGTTGGATATTTTGTCTCAGTGGTGGGAAGTCTGACCAATATGATAATCATTCACCATCATTCAGCACAATATATCTGTTCTGTGCAGGGGCCAGACAGGTGACTTGAGCAAGAGGATGATGGAGAACACTGGGTCTGCTGCACTCACTCTTCCACAGTGATCATGGCATTTCAGAGATGCAGGATTGGTACAGAAAGGAACAGGAAGGGAAAGGGTTCTCTCTCTCTCTCTCTCTTTCATTTTTTGTCTTTTTGAAATAGAGTCTCACTATGCAGTTCAGGCTAGTCTTGAGCTCACTTTGTAGCCCAAGCTGGCCTTGAACTTGCAATGATCCAAAGGGCTGGTTTTTAAATGGCTCTTACTCCTTTGGCAGGGAATTGGCATGAGGGTTTGTCAGCTACTGAGTGTATGGGTACTAGCTGCATTATCTGAGATCCAGAGGAACACACATTCACTGTCAGTCACGTGCTAGATTGCATCATAAAAGGTTGCAAATGAATGAAGTAAAATTTGTCTCTGAGGGCCGGTCAAATAGCTCAATGGATTAAAGCACCTGCAAGCAGGCACAGTGACCAGGGGTTTGATCCCTGGGCCTGTCATGCTGGCCCCATCCCCAGGGCTTGCTGAGATGGCAATTGAGCCTGGGCATGGTAGCATGTGCATATAATCTCAGCTCTTGGGAGGCTGTAAACTCTTGGGAGGTGGATCACTATGAGTCTAATCTAGTAGTGAGACCCTAAGCACCCTGTAGACCCTTCCCTAAAATAAAAAAAGAAAACAAATTTGTCCCTGAGGTTTGTGCAGTTCCCATAGAAACCCACAGGGACTGTCAGTAGCTACAGAGAGGCTAGAATAGGAAGTAAGGCCAAGAGAATGCTGCAGTCATTTCTTCTTTTTTTTTAACGTCCAATATTTACCATTTGTAATTGGGGGAACACCTAAATCCTTAATTAAAAAACACAAATGAAGAGAAAGCTTTTAAACTGGTACACACTGTTCACACCTATATTTCAAGTTTTGAAACGCATATATGCAAGCAGCAATACAAAAGTATTCATGAAGAATGCATAATCTCTGAAAATTATGAAAACATCCCTGCTACCAATACATTTCTAAATACAAAACTGACTACCATATTTGTTAACTTCTGTGTAGCAAGAAAAGTTCATTTTCAAAACAGATAAAATTCAGTCTTTAGGTGTGAATGGTATGAATGACAGTCTTTTTTTTTTTCTTTCCTTTTTAAAATTTCTTAGTTGTTTGGGATCATTAAGCATGCACAAAGCTTTGAACAAGAGGGTCCACCGAGGAACTGGGCATCTCCAGGCGTCCAGTTAGGCCAGAGCTGGGGCCTCCGGGTCGTCCACATCCAGGGCAGAAGCACTCCACTTGTCAGTCCTGCTGCCGCGGTTTGGATGCCCCCTGCGCCCATGTGCACCTCGCCCTCCCCTGCCACCCCGTCCAGGGCAGCCAAGGTCTCCAAAGTTGATCTCCAGCTGAGACGTGATATCATTTGCAGGCTTCCGGAAGTGGTGGTCCATCACGGGGTCTTCAGCGTGAGCCTCTTCGCTCCTTGATTTATGAAGAACAAATCCCTTCTTCCACTATCCATCAGCACCTTTGTTTGGTTTCTGGATATTAAATTTTACTTTCTTTGTTTTGGATCGCCTTCCACTCATCCAAAGTCATCTCTTTTGGCCCCTCTTCCTTAACTTCGTTCTCCTTATTTTCAGTGTCTGCCGCAGGGCGCTCTTCACCTTCAGGTGTTTCCTCAGTCACATTTGATTGATCCAAGTCAGTTAATTCGTCTTTGACAGTTCCCGGGTTGTGAGATCCGCTGTCTCCTCGTTTGTCCTCGTGCTTCAGGCCAGATCCATTGCTTCCGCTATGCCTATCAAATTCACGCTTGCCACAAGCATCAAACGCATCTCCTCTGCTCATGCCACGGCCACGGCCACCTCGCCCTCTTCCAAGGCCACCACGTCCTCAAATGGGCCAGTCAGTCAGGGTCTATCAACTGAAAATTCTCCTCCTTCACCCTTTTCTTCAAGTGGTTTTTCAAATCTTCTTTCACGAGGTGGTCGCCGTTCCAGTTTCCTGTCGACTATGTTCCCTTCCCCCTGAAGCTGCTGATCAGGTCTTATTCCAACACGTCTCATTCCTTGTTTCTTCAGCGCCACGGGCGGCTACGCCTCCCCTTTCTTGTCCGCCAGCGGGTTCCTGCGGTCCTTCTGCGACTCCTTGCGCAGCTGCCTGCCCGCTGCGGTGGAGTTGGTCTGAGCCGCGGCCTGAGCCGCGCTCTCGGCCCCGGGGCCCCCAGCGCCGCCCCCGCCAGCTTCTTTCTTGTTCTCCGCTGCCTTCAGCACCTCGAAGGGGTCCGATTCGTCGTCAAATAACTGGTCGAATCGGTTGGTGGCCACGCAGCCAAAGCCTTCCTGTAGGTGCCCAGGCATGATGGTGGCTCGGCGGCGCGTTCCTCCACGGATTGCAGCAGGCCGCGCCGAGCCAAGAGCGCCTGCTTCAGCTCTTCCCGCAGGATGGCCGGGTTACTGCAGTCATTTCTAAGTGAAATCCCTGAAGAGATGCATCAAGGCCCCTGAGAAATATATATCATCACTTATAAGCACAATGCAGGATAAAAGAAATAAAGATGTTTTGAGGTAAAAAATTATATTAAAATAGTACTTTCTAAAGAAGTTTCAGCTTCAAGACATAAAAGTTAATCAAGCCTTTTTTCCCTTCCTGGGAAATTCCTAACGGCTTATTAAAGATAATAAGCCCATGAGTTGGACTTTGGGCCCTGCCTTTTACCTTGTGTTCTCTCCACCCAACCCACATTCTCAGGAAATGTGCTGTTAGGAGCACAGCACATCTCAGCTTCAAACACATGTAAGTGGTTTGCATCTTAACACAGCTCACCAGCTGGCCAAAGGATAGATGCTAGAGTACGTATCCTAGATAATTCATCTTAGAGATACCCCTGAACCCCCATAAATATATCTACCTCGAGGCCATAAATCCTTTTTCTCTCTGGAGAACCAGCACTCTATTTCTTTGAGTGTGTGTTTTCAAAATTTTACATAATGAAGCATGTTATGTCTCTTACTGATGCATGCTAAAAGTACTTTTTTTCTGTTGAAAGTTAGCAAACCTGCAACATATCACATGGGTCCCGTGTCTCAGTTTTCCCATCTCCAACTGGGGAACCTTAGGGGACTTCCTTGGACCATATTCAGTGAATGCACCAAATAAGATTTGAGAACAGAACAGAAAAGAGAGGATGAAGATAAGGCAGGTCTCACAGGGGCAGGAATCTGCCCAAACTGGGTCTTATCAGGTGCCAGGGTCCCAGCTAGAGTCAGAGGCTCTAAGTCAGAGTGAGGGTCCTGGGAGAAAACAGGCTGGTGTGAAGAATCAGGGAGAGCTGAAGCTCAGGAGATGGCAGGCTCAGTGGCTAAAAACATGTTGGAACTCGGAAGTTACAGACCCAAAGGCCAAAGGAAGGTGGGGGAAACCCAGAAATTAGCTGGCGAGAAAGGATGCTGGCTGATGTGTTAAGCTACTCTCTTGGCTAGAAGTTTCTTGTATGACTTGTGCCATGGTAGAAATAAATACTAGACCTTTGACAACCTCAGCTACTGTAAAGGTTGAGAAGGGTGAAAAATCAGGCAAATCTTGTCCACAAGAGATGTGTCAGTTAGGCTTCCCTAGAGGAAGGAAATCAATACAAAATCTACACATATTTGAAGGGACTTATGAGGTAAGCTTACAGGACCAGAGCCAGGTGTACATGGATCAGCTGAGTGCCAGAAGTGGAGAGTTCAGCATCAGTCAAAGGTAGAAGGCACGAAAATCACCATAGACTTTTGGGTCTCCTTTGGAAGGCTGGAGGAGCTGGAGGCCATTGGCCAAAGGCAGTGGCAAGACTGGAGCTCAGGGGAACCATTTCCTTTTCTTATTTTCATTCTTTTCTGGCTACAAATCTTGGGTGGTGCCATCTACATTCATGGTGGGTCTTTTGCCTCAGACCCTAACACTCCCCCCAGCAAACCCAGAATGTACTGATCAACTAAATGGTTCTTACCCAGCTGCCATATCACAGTTAATGATCACAAGAGGCTTGATGTCAATTATTAGTATTTTATTTTCACTTAATAAACATTGGCATAGACTACACAGTCCTATTGCTATGGATCACAGTCACTTAAAACAGGACCTCAGACCCAAAATAGAAACCCCCCAAAATCTGATGAACAAAAGAGGGGCTTCAGACCATATAGCAGTCATTGCCCTGAAGGTCAAGTGTCTTACTCTACAAGAGGTGCGTGGTGGCGCATGCCTGTAATCCCAGCACTCAGGAGGCTGAGGCAGGAGGATTGTTGTGAGTTCGAGACCAGCCTGAGCTACAAAGTGAGCTTAAGGTCAGCCTGAACTGCATAGTGAGACCCTGTCTCAAAAAGATTTTTTAAAAAAGCAGTGCATGCACTCCCCTGAACTCCTGCCCAGCAGTTGTACAGAAGGCCCAAGCAGTGGGGCAAACAGACAGACAGACAACAGCATTAATGAGGAAAGCATACTGCCAAGAAGGGTGACTTGTGGCCACTGGGGTAATGATGGGTCTCAGAGGTACTGCAGAGACAGATACGTGAGAGGATTTAACTCTCAGGTAGTCCTAATTCATCAACTGTGCACCACCCAGCCAGTTACCAGCTCTTGTGACCTTGGGTGATTTGATGGCCATTCTAGGACTATGACTTCAATTGTCAGATCAAGATTTCCTGTGTGCCTTGTGAAGTTGAGGCAATATAGGAGATGCTTGGCACACCCGGAATGTGGGAAGCAGATGGTGTTCCATGCTGTCCTGAAGCCACCCTCCTCCAGGCACATCCGTGGCCTGTAGGTCATCCTGGAGGCCCACATGTGCTTGAAACTCCAAGGACTGGGGATAGGGAAGATCCCCTGTCACCACAGGGACCTGACTAATCTAGTGGATTACCACCCAGCTCAGCACTCAGAACCTTCCCAGGACCCCTGGGTTCTTTGAGAGGAGGAGTACATGTCAAAATTGAATTGCTGCAAATGCAGGACAGTTTATGGTGCACACTGGGAACTGGCCAAGGAGCTAAGAGTGCTCAAGGAGGGCTGGGCATGTGGCTCAGTAGGACAGCATTTGCTTATCTGGGCTCAACCCCCAGCACCCCCAAAACAAACCAAAGAATTTTAACAGGTCCCCTAAAAGAATTTGAACCCAAACTACTGACACCCCCGGTTGTTTCTACTTTACATTAGCAGGTAACACATAGAAAACAGATGATACAGACAATTGCCTATATATACCAGCAAGAAACACTTTTTTTTTCTTTTTTAAAAAAGAAAATTTTGTTTTGTTTTAGTTTCATTTGACAAAAATAGTTGGATAGCTTGTCCCTGAATTGGTGGCTTCAGGTGGTGATGATGGTTCACTGAACTCTGTGGGGGGCAGAGATCCTCCTCTGGATGGGGAGCTGCATTCTGAGCAACAGTGGCAGACCCTGGCACTGTTCACCCAGAGCCACTGAGGCTGTGTGGCAGAGAAACACAGAGGGGTGGGGAATCCCTAAATGAAAAATCAGAAGAACAGTCTCTCCACAGTCCAAGCATCGATTTTCCACTAGTTGCTTGCTAAGTGCAAGTCCACACTGCATCCCCTGTAGGGGAATGGATAAAAAGACTTGCTTATATAGTTGGTTTATTTACTTTTTGCTTATTTAGTATGAATGGCAGTAATCCCAAAAAGATATTGACAAACAGGGGGGAAATAAATTATCTTTGTTTAAAAACTTCTAAGTGCCAACCAAAGTAACAGTGTTCCATTATACTGTTCAGAAGTGCTAAAGTGGAAAGACTGGATCATGGGTACTTTAAAATTTATCATTTCAGGGCTGGGAAGAGGGCTCAGTGGCATAGGCACCTGCCTGACAAGTGCAAGGTCCTGAGATCAGTCCTTGGTACAAAAAAAAAATTACCATCTCATACTGTTTGGTCTTTTCATAATTTCCAAATATAGCAACAATGTCTTATTTTCTTTTTTTTTTCCTGTATTTTATGGAAGGGTCTACAGGATGTTTAGGGTCTCACTATTAAACTGGACTAGTAGTGATCCAACTGTTTACAGCTTCCCAAGAGCTGAGATTACAGGTGTGTACCACCATGCCCAGTCTCAGCACACTCCAGGGTCAGGGCCAGCATGGAAGGCCTGCAGATCAAACCTCTGGCCCCCGTGCCTTCTTTTGATCTTTTTTTTCTTATTTTCATAATCAGAAAATCACCATAAACAGAACTTATAGTTACACATTCTTCCCCTGGACATACTAATCCTCTTGTGCACTGACCATAAATGACGTTTGAGTAGCGACTGTCTATGCTATGAAGGACCCTGAACCTTTCTGACTACAGTGACAGGGCTCTGTGGCATAGACAGAACAGGAGGATGAGTCTCTCACTTGATACAAGAAACCGAAGAAACCAGATGCTCTTGCAATTTCTATCCCCAATGTCAGCTTTTTTTTTTCTCATTCTATTATTTTAACATACTCGCTGAAGAAAGTCAAGATAAAAAACGTGTACTGATGAAGTGAGGAGAGATACTGGGATTGCTCATTTCAGAAAGCTTTTTCACTAACTTGCTAGACATGGGCAAACCAGATGTTTTCAAAGGCATTTGCTGACACCAGCTCTCTAGTAGGACAGTTGTTCAAGAACCCAACTGGTTCCATGTAAATGGTCTTTATTCTACTGCTAGAAAGAAGAGAAACCTTTTCACTTTGGAAATCTTTACATGTTGAGTGGCTACAGAGAAGTCAAGTATTAGCTGTGACACTACCAGCTGCCCAAAAGCATACCAGTAACATATTCCCAGTGGCACCAAGAGCTTGGTTCTTGGAAATAATTTTACCTTAGAGAAAAAGAAAACCAGATTACCATGCTTTCCTTCAGACCTGACCCTTATTCCTCGATGATGATTCTGTAAGTAATTGTGCGAACATAGTGCATCAGTCTGCGCAGACCTCTAGGACAAAATGTCATAGATGGTGAAACTTTAACAACAGACATATACTCCTGGAACTTTGTGGCAGCAAGTCTAAGATCAAGGTAAGCTTCTCCAAGGCCTCTTCCCTTGACCTGAGCTTGGCTGCTGCTTGCTGTGTGCTCCGATGACCTCTTTTTATGTGAGAGAACTTCCAATTGTCTCTTTTTATAAGGGTACAGTCTCACAATGAGAGCCCACATTTAAGACTTTATAAAACCCTGAACATCTCTGGATACCACTGCATAGGGTGTTGATGGTGAGGCTTGCCAGGTTTGTCACCACAACCTTCAACATGTGAATTCTGGGGGGATCTGAACATTCAGTCCTGAAGTAAAGTGAGCATCTCCTTTCCTGAGGTCACACCTATCCTGTGGCTCAGGGCCCCTCTCTCTATCTTCAAAGCCAGTTTTTCCCTAGCCATTGTTCTGGAGTCGTATCTCCCTTTGATCATGTCTGAGAAGGACTGTTTTACTTTTTAAGATGTGTGACTCCATTGGACCCATCTGGAAAGACAAAGCCTTTAATCCAGTTATATCAACAAAAGCCCTTTTGCAGTGAAGGATGACACAGTCACAGGGTCTGCAGATTTGGGGCGGACATCCTTGGGGTTTGCTGTTCTGCCTACCATGTATACTAGTGAAAGGAAGCTGGACTTTTTCTTGTTCTAACATCACTACATGTCCTTCTTTATTTTTTGTTGAATTTTACATATTCTTCATTATTACCCTTATTTCAATAATGACAACAAGGATTAAAAAAAAAAACCTTAAAAAGCTATTGTTGTAGTCTCTTTGTTCTGTTATTATACACCTGAATCTGAGTAATTTATAGAGAACAAAAATGTATTTCTCACAGCTTCAAGATCCCAGCGCCAGCTGGGTGTGGTGGCGCATGCCTGTAATCCCAGCACCCGGGATGCTGAGGCAGGAGGCTCAGACCAGCCTGAGCTACAAAGTGAGTTTAAGGCCAGCCTGAACTGCATACTGAGATCCTGTCTCAAAAAGACAAAAAAAAAAAAAAAAAATCCCAGCACTGGCACACTTGGTGCACACAGGCTGCTCTCTGCCTCCAAGGCGGTGCTTCTTGCTGCTCCTCATGCAGCAGAAGTGATCCAGGAGCCCACGAGGCAGCACCCTCCACCAACCTCTTGTATGCTAAGGTCATTAATTCCAGCCATGAAGGCTCTGTCCTTATTTGGTCTCTTCCTCTCAGCCTCCCCTATTAAGATCAGTGCATGAATGGAGCGGGCACTCAGACATAGCATCCATGTTGGTGAGACTCATCACACTGCTTGAGATGCTCTGTGTTATTAATCCACACTCTGAATGAATGAGGTCATGTCCTAGTGCAGTCCATATATTGCTTGAGCACTGACCCTGCTTCAGGGTCCATGGTGCCTGAGTGATTGGCAGCAGATGGGTAAGTAGGAGTTCAATATCACGTGGTGATATAAAGATTCTGGAGTTGAGGAAGGCTTTCTTCAGTTTGAAAACCCACAGCAGGGCTCCTGAAGAAGGGCTCTTGACCAAAAGGGACAGCACTCTTGGGTGAGGAAGTAAAATTAATGGGCAGGACCAGGGAAGATGGTAAGGTGCCTGATGGGAGTAGGGAACAGCTTCAGAACTGTTTTCCTAAAAACTACACCCACAGAATGACTGAGATATGCTTAAAGAGTGGGAAGAAAGCATTTGGCCAATTTATGTTCGACCAATACTGTTATAATTACTATGGTCAGGATGTTTGTATCCCACAAAACTTTTATCTTAAAAGCTCAGCCTCTGAGATTATAGTCTTTGGAAGGATATTAGGCCATGATGGAGGAGTACTTATGAATGGGATGAGAGCCCTTCTAATTGGAACATTGCTCTCTTTTTTTTTTTTTCTTTTTTTTTTTTTGGTGGAACCAGGGATTGAACTCAGGCCCTTCCGCTTGCCAGGCAAGCACTTATTCCACTGAGCCATCTCCCCAGCCCCTGGGGACATAGCTCTCTTAAATGTATTGAGACAACTAAAGATTCATAGATAGTTGAAAGAATAATAATATCTTTCCAAGTTTCACCCAGTGGTAACATTTTAAAAAATGTATTTGGTACAGGGTTTCACTACGCAGCTTGACTCATAGTTATCCTCCTGTTTTCAGCCTCCCCAGCACCGAGATTATAGGCCTGCACCACCATACCTGGTCTTATTTTGCAAATAAACAGATTTGTGAGAAGGACCACGCATGGTCTTATCATGATAAATTTTCATAAGCAAGGATAATTATGAGCTTAACTTGCCGAGCATGATTCCAGTGAGAAAACAGAAATGGACATAATGTATTCCATAACCACAGAAAAGAGAGAAAAGGGAAGAGAGATTGACAGTGACCTCTGCTACTTCCCTGGTGATTTGTGTTTCTTGTAGTCATAGGTTGACTTAGTTGCATTAAGAAATACCTAGTAGATTAGTGGAGCACGCTTTTGTGGGAGTGCTTCCAGGGAGGACTGACCTGAGCATCAGTAGCCTTGGGGCCGAAGACACCACAAATCATGGGTGACGTTCAGTGGGCTCACAGCCTAGGAGGAAAGAGAGGAAGCAAGAAGAAGTCTGCTGCATCTTGGATTTCCATTTGTCTTGAGCAGGTGAGTCTTTTTCTGCTGCCATCACTTATGAATATCAGACTCTGGATATTTCAGTCTTCCAACGAAGAGTCATACTAGGGCCTCTCCTGGAGGCTGTCAGCTGTCGATTTCAGACTGGCCCTGTCTCCTGTGGCTCTCCATCATACAGACAGACATTGTGGACTTGCATTCCTCTGAACCTCTATGCCTTTAAGTTGGTTCCCGTCCTCTAGATTAGCTATGGCTAGTGTCTAGGTGCCACTCCCCCAAGCTTCATACAATCATAAGAAGAGCTTTTCAGAGGTGGCTGGATCTAGAGTGTGTGATGCTGGGATTAAGGGTGTCCCACCATGGGTGTGAGTGCTACCTGCCCAAAGCATGGGTAGTCTGGATGGAACATAAGGAACAGAAAGAAGCTGCTGCTTCTGTTGCTTCTACTGCCACACTGCTTGCTGCCTTCTGCCTCCTCTGCCATACCCTATAGGCTGTTTCTCCTCTGTCACGCTGCCTTGCCTTGCAGCCAGCCAGCTGTGGACTAAGTCTCTACAAATGGTGAACTACAATAAACCTTCCTTCTTTATCTTGTGGATATTGGGTACTTTGTCTCAGCAATGAGAAAAGTAACTAACATTGACACATCTGTTTTACCTGAATTTAGACTATTTTTAATTGATGCTTTTTAGAAAACATGCTGACACAGGTTTAATCACACATGGACCCAGATAGATATTTTGTAAGAGTAAATAATAGGTACAAAAATGTTATGGTTTGTGTCAAGTTGTTCCCCCAAAGCCTCATGCAGTCATGGGGTGGCTTCTAGATCTTGTGATTAATTCTAGATCTAAGGCTGGGATTGTGAATGTGAGTACTGTACCCTGGGGCATGTAATCTGCATACAGATGTAGGCAGAGGAACAAGGCTATCTAGAAGCCACAGCGCTGCGTCTCCCATGGCTCTTGCTGTTTTCTGCCACCACCACTAACTGCTGCCCTCTGCCATGTGCTGCTCTGCCTTGGAGCCAGCCGAGTATGGACTGAAACATCCACTAACTGTGAGCTAAATAAAACTTTCCTCCCATCAGTAATGGGAGAAAAGCAAGAGACAAAAAGCAGTCTTGCTGGGCGTGAGCTTTATCTACAGAGTTGAAGTCATACCATAGAGAGTGATAAGTACTTGCTCCCATCACCACAGGTAAGTCTGTACATTCCCACACCCTTCGCTAAAACCAAACTTCACCCCTGGGCCATGAGGGGGTGGTTTCTGCCTTTGTGTAAGCCAGAAACAGTTTATTTTGCTGCATTTTTATTTGCATTTGTTTAGAGTCTTCTGGGATCAAATACTTTCCATTAGTTTATTGGCCTTTACAGTTTTTCCTTTTGGCAATGCTATTTTTAGCACTTTATTTTTTTCCTTAAGGCAGGATGATAAGGCTGTCTTTCTATTTTTGTTTGATCTTTTGACAGTGTCTCAGTGTGCTCATCAGGCTGGCCTTGAACTCTCTAGGTAGTCCAGGCTGACAATGAACTTGTAGTGAACCACCAGCCTCAGCCTCCTATGTGCTGAGATGCATGAGTGCACCACACCTGGCTCAGGAAGGCTGTTTGTAAAAGCATTTTGCATGTTAGTCATTAGGAATATTGCTAAAGTGATGAGTAACTTATTCCAACCATGTTGTCAACCCTGATTAAAAACTTTGTAGAAAAGTTTCAACCCTTGCCCTTGTATTTGCTCATCCTGGGTTCACTCTTGCTGTTGAACTTTAGAGAAGTGTTTGTATTTCCCAACACTCCTGGCAGCTGGAAGGACCACAGCGGAGGACATATCTCTGAACAAGTGTGGCCCTCTCGCTATCCCTCTACTCCACTTCTGCCTCCCCATTGCACAAAGAGCATTAAGACTTTTTCAGGGATTAACAAGCCATGCATTATACTTTAAGAATTATTTGACATTTCTTCCCCGGTTCCAAAAAAAAAAAAAAAAAGAGTTATTTGACATTTCAATTGCCCTGAACTGTGAAAGAGTTCTATTGTGTGCAGCTACAAATTCATCATGAGTTCTTGCAATGTCCTGGTAAGATGGCTGTTTTTCATTTTCCTCTATACATCACAAGGAATTTCTTTTGCAGTTTAAAGATAGTGTTGCAGTTATATATCTGGAAGGAGAATTTGTGCATGGTGATAAAGTCATTGATCCACTAATCTTCCTTAAATTATACTTAGTGCCTATATTGAGTTTTCAAAAGTTCCTTTGCTGACACATTATGTAACTAGATTGTGCACTTCTTAATAATCCAAAAGAAGTTGAATGCAAATACAATGGGTGAGCAGATGGAGCATAACATATAACAGGAAAAAGTGGAACATTTAGAAGCATAAGTAGTATATCCTCTCCTTCACAGAGATCAGCAGCACGACCTCTTTAAAAGAGGAAGTCATAATTTCACCTTGACCCAATTTATTTTAGAACTTCTTATTGAAAAGATATATGGTTGAAACACGTTATTTTTTCAAGTAAAACAAAAATATGTCCACAAATAGGAAAGAACTCAGAAGGCTGATAATATGAAGAAGTGGATCTGATCCTTAAAACATACCTTGCATTGAAATGTGTGGCCAGATTACAAATGCTTGAATGTGCCCGTCTTACCTGTCTCTTTCCACTTTGTGTCACAACATGCTCCTCATTTAGCTTTTTCCTCTTGTATGGACCAATTCACTGGGAAAGAAACTGAAAAATTATTTTTCGCAACCATGTTAATCCTGCCATCTCTGGAGAACACATGCCAGGGAGTTGGTAAGACCAGCACAGTGATGAGAGGACTACCAGGAACACTGGAGAGTCTCTCTGTGCTGGGTCCAGGAGCTCAGGTGTCCTCTGGAGGGAGGAGATGGTGGACAGTGAGGGGGAAGTCCCCCCAAGCCTCCCCAGGATCTCCACCCCTGATTTCAGGGCACATCAATGGGCAGCATTTGATCTCCTGGGTGCTTCTGCATTTCTCCCTTGTTTTCTGAGTCCCTTGGATCTTGCACGCAGATTCTTTTGGAATAGAATAGACCGCTTCTGGGTTGGCTTTAGTAAAGCTGCTGCATACAGCTGCTATTGCACTGTGAACCTGTGTGGTACTGGGGCATTTGCTTCAAGCCAGAGGTTCTGAGTCTGGGTTCACACCGTGCACACTCAGTCCCAGGATGAGCCTCCTACAGAATTTGTCACCAAGTGTGGAATAGTGTGTCCTCAAATGGTCAAAAGTCACTGGATCAGAAATACTACTGGTGAGCGGGTGACTGACACAAGAACAACAGGAGGATGAGAATGAAGATTGTGAGAGAGCTACCCATCAAGCCTGCCTGGGAGTCTATCATAACTGGGATGAGACAGGTGCTTTGCTTGTGCCTCTTGGTCTGAATTAGTTCATCTTTTCATAAAGGTAATGGAAAACTAAGGGGAATACACACTTCTCACTTTGGCTTTTAGTAGCATCTGAAGCAGATGAATAATACACAATTCAGAACAATGTACAAAGAAATGTACATGTGCAATGACAATTGTACATTTCTTGTGAATTCTTAACAACCACAAACAATTACTCTACCTTCCTCTTGATTGTGGACACTGGAAGGTATGGATCTGAGCCATCAGAGAGAAAAGGCTGGTTTACAGGCTCTCTGCATGTCAGGAGCACAAAACCCAACTGTGATCATGTCCTTGTCAGAGAAGAGCACAGTTCCAGTCCTGTCCCACAGCACATAGACTCTGTGCCTATTTCTAGTGTTCATATTCTCCTTGATCTGTCCTCACACACAGATACTGAGCTCCATGAGGTATCTGCATGATTTGAGATGACTCCAGATACTGGGGATGAAATCGTGAGCAGACAGGCCCACTCTTCTGCCAAGAGTTCAACTTTCAGGGGAAGGAGACACAGCAGACACAACCAATCAACCAAGTAAGAAAAGTATTGCAGGTACTTGTGCTAAGAATGGAGACA
Organism: Ctenomys sociabilis; assembly: GCA_004027165.1. Taxonomy (NCBI): domain Eukaryota; kingdom Metazoa; phylum Chordata; class Mammalia; order Rodentia; family Ctenomyidae; genus Ctenomys; species Ctenomys sociabilis. The sequence goes on along the minus strand of PVKA01015574.1, from coordinate 8,119 downwards.
AAGCTATTTTTGTCTGGTTATTGTTCAGGGAAGACATCTCTGAGGAGGAGAGAAGCTGAGATAGGAATGAAAAGGAGACAGCTGTTGTGCAAATGAGAGGAACCAGAAGATTTAACATTATTAACAGATTAAGATTACTAAAATGATATTCAGATTTAGTAACATTCCTATCAAAATTCCAATGACCTTTTCTTCAGAAATAACATAACATTTGTATGAAACTGCAAGGAACATCAACAAGCCAAAACCAAGATTGAACATAAACGTTAGAGGGCTCATATTCACTGATTTTAAAACTTAGTTAAAAAAAAACAAAAAACTAAAATAGTGTAGTATTAGCTATAGAATAGATTAATAGTAGAATTGAGAATTCATTTATAAACCTATAGGTGTACCTGTGTTCCAACGATTTTCAACAGAGATGCTAAGTCTACTCTAAGGAGGAAGAATAGTATCATCAAAAGTGCTACTGAGACAACTGGAAATTCACAGGCATAAAAATGAACTTAATAATACAAAATTAACTCAAAATAGATCAGTGACAAAGCCAACAACCTATAAAATTCTTGGGTGAAAACAGAAGTAAATCTTCATGATCTTGTTCTTGGCTAGGAATTCTTAGATATGATACTGGAGAGCCAGGGAGATAGCTCAGTAGAAAGCGCTTGTCTGGCAAGCCCCAGGACCTGAGTTCAATCCCTGGTTCCACCAAAAAAAAAAAAAAAGAAGCACAAGCAATAGAAGAAAAAAAGATTAAACTAGACTTGATTTAAATTAAAAATTTTGTAAAGAACAGTATCAAGAAAAAGAAAGAACAACATACAGAAAGCAAAAATATTTACAAATCATATATGTGATAAGAATGTGGTATCTAGAATTAAAAAAAAACAACTCATAACTCAACGAAAACATAAATAACTAAACTAAAAATGAGTAAGGGCCTTGAATAGATAGTTCTCCAAAGAAGACGTACAAGTGGACAGAAGCGCATGAAAAGATGCTTACCACCATTGCTATTAAGGAAACGTAGCTTAACACTTTTATGAAAGACCACTTGGTCTTCACTTAGATAACTATAATTTTAAAAAATGCAGTGGCAAGTATATGGAGATATGCACACTTATGGAAGGTGAAAGGTGAAGGTGAAATACTCGAGCTACTATTTTGATGGTTCCTCAGAGAATTAAAGATGACCATACAACCAACAAAATTGAAGACAGATCCTCAAACAGAAAGTTACATGCACGTATTCATTGTGGCATTATTCACAAGAGCTGAAAAGTGAAATAGTCCAATGTCTATTCACTAATGAATCGATAAACAAAATATAATATGTATACATAATAGAAAATCAATTAGTCATAAAAGTAATGAAGTTCTGATTCGTGCAACCCCATAAATGAACCCTGAAAATATGCACCACAAAGAAGCTGAGCCTAAAGAGCCACATATTATGTGGTCCACTTATTTAAAAATCTGAAATGGGTAAACTGATAGAGCAGAGAGCAAGCTTGGTTCCCAGAGGCTGGCAGGAGAGCAGAACAGGGAAGGACTGCTTGGCGAGGCTGGGCTCCTTTTGGACTGGTGGTGAACTCATTCTGGCTCTAGATGGTCATCGTCTACACCATTATAACTCTTATAAATGCCACTGAATTGTACAATTTAAGAGACTTGATTTTATACTATATAAACTGTACTTCAACAAAAACAAAATTGTGGAAAGCCCAAAGGAAAAAGTGGAGCGCCTTGAGAATGGGAAACATGCACAGAGCTGGAGGACGGTGCAGAAGACAAAGGAGAGAGTCCCATTTCACAGAGCCTTTCAAGTCAGGCGGGGCTTCACTGCACTGTGGCTTGAGGCCTTTGTGCACATCTGTGGGCGCAGTGAAACTGGTAGCAAGGTCAGCAGGCTCTCCTGGGAAGGAAAGAAAAGACCCTGAAATGTCATCAGAAACAATGCCATCGCCAGAAGTACTGGGCTGTGTAAAGTCATAGCTCACATTTAGTTCTTTTTTTAGTGGGGAAGGGTGGGGATTTTCTCGAATGCAAATGAAGAAAGTGAATTGCAGAAGCTTCTGTACATTCCAGCTCCAGACTGTAAGTAGAACGTTCCCCGTTCCCCATGGTGCTATTTGTTATTTTATTTCTTCTGGTGTTTTCTGTTGTGAAAATAAAGGCTAAAGTAAAAGCAATCTGAGCATCACTGCTCTGCGTTTAGGAGGAAGACTCAAATATTTTATCTCCTGTCTTTCATTTCTGTTTTCCTATCTTTTAAATTTTCTCCTTCTCTGAATCTCATAGTCCCCACAGCCTTAGGAAGGACATGAAAATATCATAGGAGGATTTTGGCTGGGTAGGGAAGGCGGCATGGAGTACAGACTCCTTCTTCCCCTTCCTGAAGTCCTAACAAAATGACCACAAGGAGGAAAAAAAGCTATCAACCCTTAAGAATAAAGAAGAGGAGAAATAATAGAGTCAGTACAATTAGGAGGTGGCCAGTTGACAGAAGAGCACCACGTGGCCTTGGAACTGGGCAAAGCTGAACTTCTAAGCTTGCATCATGGGAAGACAACAGAAATCCAGCTGAGGCACAAATGTCACACCAGCTACCTCCTGGAGGCTGAAGTGTAAGCCTGAGAGTAGACCTTGTCTTCAGAACTTCTAGACTATCCCTCCACCCCCATATGCATCCTGACAATGCTCCCAAACACACATTGAAGACTGGCGAATCACTGAAGACTAGAGAAACCGACTCAGGGATTGCCATGGCTGAGACAGTGTGTACCCAAGTCTCACATTCAGAAGCAGAGCTTTCAGAAGGTGACTGGATCCTGAAGACTTTGTCTTTATCATCTATTCATCTGGTTGTAATTTTATAGCATTATTGGGAGGAAATGAAGACAGCAGGCTGGGCTTGGTGGATGGGAGTGGGGTATGACCTCAGGCACTAACTCTAGTCCCTGGTGCCACTCTTTCTGGCTCTTTCCTTTTTGTTCTGCCTCCTGGTTTTCATGAGGTGAATAGCTTTTCTCCATCATGATGTTTCACTATGCCCTGCTTCGTCCACTAACCATGGCTCGACCCCTGAAACCATGAGCCCAAACAAACCTTTCCTCTCTAGAATTGCTTTATGCCAGGACCTTTGTCCTAGCAATGGAAAGTTAATGCATGAATGATCTGTCCTCGATCACTAGAGGAACTCAAGGGACCGCTCAGGGCATGGCAACGTTCTATGCCAGGAGCTAGAAAACTGGGCTCATGGCCTCTTTTTTTCTTGTAAATAAAAATTTATTGGAACACAGCCATGCTCATTCATTTTCATATTGTCCGTAGCTTCTCTTACACAGTGTGGTGAAAATCTGATAATTGCAATAGGGACCATATGGCCCACACAGCTTAAAGTATTTATGTTATATCTCTGCTTGGAACAAAACTGTTGATCCTTAGTCTGGTGTGGACTGTCCCATCAGCTGGAACTGGCACTGACTATGCCTTCCAACTAAACATAGACAACCAAGACACCAAAAACTCCCAGCACAAAAGTAATAAAGGGAGAAAAAGAATCCAGAGTTCTGAAAATAATGCAAAGATTAGAAGAAAACTTCATTTTTCTATAATCAATGTTCTTGAAAAGATAGGTGGATACACTTTGTTCATGAAACATAAGTAAAATGCTATATAAAAGGAACACTGAAAACTTTAAAAGTGTTTTTGCAAAACTAAAATATAAATTCAAAATAAGAATAGTTCAATAGAAACTGTTATGGCCTGTATACTGGTGTTTCAGTTGGTAACAGGCTGCCACAATAGGGCAGGGGTCTTCTAAGTTGTAATGAATATTTCCTGTCTTCTTGAGATGTAGCAACTGGGGTAACATTGTGGCACAATGTGTTCCTCGTGTGGCTGTGGTGTTGTTGGTCTGAGCACGACAATAGGTGTGCTGCCAGCACATCCGTGTGCAGCACATCAATTACATAAAAGTGCACACCTTGGCAATGATAATAAGCAGCTGTTCCTGACTTAGGCATTTGTACTACTATATTTTCACCATTATTTTAGAGTGCACTCTTATTAGTTAGAAATAGAGAGCACCACGCTAAGCTTCGTAGCAGCACCTGGATCCATCTCCTTTACTGATTGCCTCGGTGGTTGGATAGAAGGACTGCTCTCCAGAGCCCAGGTCCATGTGAGTGCACTTGAAGGGGTTCAGAGGCCAGAAGAGCCTGATAGTGCACTCGGACATGTCCCATTTCTGACAAGAGGAAGGGTTGTACTGGATGACACAGTTGGAGAATTCTCTCAGAGAGTGGATCAAGAACATGGGCAAAAAAGGAGGATCAGGTTAAGATGTCCAACTGCTCAGAAATACAGGTTTCAAAGGAAAAGATGTAGAGGAGGAAATCATCAACAAGCACTACCAGGAAAGTTCCTAAAGTCAAAGCATGTAATATTCCACATAGAGTCCAGACACATCTGCTCTGTGAACGGATCCACAGCTGCAGCCGTAGGCCTGGGGACATAAACACCAGGGTTCAGGGCTTTCCACCAGGGGAATGAGAAAGCAGGAAACACAGGATGCCTTAAGAAATTCACAATGAGGATGACATTGAGCTTTTCAAAAACAAATTGGGTGCCACAGATGATAGACTAATGCTTGTATGACTCAGAAAAGAAATGGTTTCCCTCTCTACCCAAGTGAACTGGCTGGGTGTGGGGGCTTCCAAAGCCGACAGGATATAAAGAACTCTTTAATCCTGTTGGCTCCTGCAGGTTGTGAATCTCCTGATAAATGTCCTCTGGCAAAACCCCAGAATAAACACAATCAATCTGTGGGGCAGAAGAAGGTACACATTAAGATGGTGCCATAGAAGCACCATCTTTACCTTCTATTTAGGAACAGGGGAGAAAGGCTAGCATAGAGCTCATTGCTTTGGAGACAATAACCCTGAAGTAATGCACTGGTTGATTGATTGTGCCAATTTGAGAAGATTAGAGGCTTAACTAAATTGGCTCAGCAATCCTACACTGAGAATGCAGAGGACCCACCCTGGGGTGGCTCAGGCCTGGATGGCATAAAAGGGAAATGAGAAAGGATGGGTTGGCTTTGCTTCTTGGGCGGAGCTCCATTCTTTGCCTTTAGCTTGGACGCCACCTCCTGGCTCACTAGTGCACTCATCCTTCTGATGCAGACTCATAAGGCTTCTATCACAGACCCATCGGCCTCCTGATACAGACTTGCATGGACACTGCAAAGAGCTCCAGTCCTTATATTTGTTTTTCTAGTAAAACTCATACAAGTAATAAGTGAAGTTTAAGTTATATCTAGGAAGTAATGCTGGAAACTATCTTTCTGACCATGTGGCAGACACTGTGTTCTATGGTACTCAAAACCAATTCATTTTCCTCCACACGAGCAGCTCAGATCCCCATTCCCAGTGCCCTGGGGGCCACTTGCTGGGAATGGCTTCACTGTGAGACCCAGGAATGGGGTCCCTGAGCAACACCTCAGGCTTCAGGTTTGTGTAGGACAACAATATGTGTGATAAATAACCACAATAAAGAGTTGGTACATGAGAGTTTACAAGTGGAACCCACAGCACACCATGGGCAGGGGACAGATGGCACATGTCCAGCCAAGCAGCAGGGTAGCTGGAGAGTCGCTGTCTGCAAGGTCCCGGGCATTCATCTTGTGCATTCTGCATACCATTTCTCACCCTCCTAGGGACCAGAGTGTGATCATGGGAATGCAATGCAGAGAACATTCGTGCCGTAGGTGTCCACAGTGTGCAGATGCTTCCACTTGGTGGCCTCATTTCCTGTATTTAACTCCTACCACTGGAGACTCTGGCTGTGACTTTAACACAAGCTCCACACAGAGTATACCCATAATTTGCAAGTCAGTGTTAATAAAACTGTATTAATTAAACTTGCTCAAGTGGAAAGGGGAGTTTAACGTGAGAATATGTATTATTTCATGGAATCAAGGACATCTGAGTTAGCCCTTAAAAATGAAGAAAAATGGCCACTATAAGTAGCCCTTCTCCATATGTCTGTCTTTTTAGGAACTCATGGCTTTATGGTTCAAAAGTCACATTTTCATGCACATGCTAGAACTCATCTGACTCCCAGCTCTAAGACCTTCAAGAGGATGATCTGGGATTTGGCCCTGGTCAGTTCTGCCAGTGACTGTACACTGTGGTTCACTCCTTCTCCTGCTGCAGAAGGCTCATGTGTCCAGAGTTGGGCTTTCAGAAGGTGAACAAATCAATTCACTGACAAGTGCACAGCTGAAGGGCTATTGCCGAGCGGGAGGAAGCAGATCACTAGGGTTGCACCTTTGACGGTTCTGTGTATCTCTGCTCTGGCTCTCTTCCTGCTCTCTCATCTACCATATCCTTGTGCCTTAGAAACAGGTGACCATGGACTGAAATTGTGAGCCTACATCAGTCTTTCCTGTTTAAGCTGTGTGTGTCAGGTGTTTTGTCCCCCGGAATGCTTATACATCCAGGTTGCCAGGTTTCCAGCCGGCACTTCAGGTCCTGGCCCTCACTCTATGGGTGGAACAGGTACCATCTCAGGTCTTGGCTTCTATTAAGAGATCCTTAGCTGAAAGAAGGAGATTGCTAAGCAGGCAGGAGCCCTTGAGTGAGAGAGGAACCACCAGTTGGAACAGTTAAAAAATAAGTCCCGCCTCTTCCACAACCTTCAATAAGGAAACAGACATGTGCTCTCTCTGCCACAATGGACTGCACCCTAAATAGGTCTTGGTTGGTGAGTTGTGGGTTTTTTTTTTTTTTTTTTTTTTGCGTATTTAGTACAGGGTCTGCAGGGTCTCGCTACACAGATCAGACTCGTGCTCCTTCTATTTTCAGCCTCCCAAACGCTGGGATTACAAGTGCTCGCCACCACACCCAGTCTCATTCACTGTCTCAGCACACCCCCGGGGCAGGGTCAGTGCGGCAGGCCAGGGATTGAACTCCCAACGGCCCCTGTGTGTGCCTGAGCAGGCGCTCTCATCCGCTGAGCTCTCTGGCCAGACCTTGCTGGCTTGGTAAAGTAGAAATAAAGCATTCCGAAGCAACAAACACAAATGTTTTTAGACAGAACACATGGTCATGAAATACATTTTCATAGCAACACCTACTGTCTAGTCCATGGGGGAGAGGAAAAAAGAAAGCAAGCCAAGAGGAGACCACACAGTACCTGAGACATATATACAGTATGGCTTTTAGAGACCAGGAAGAGGGAGAATTCCATCTAGAAGGCCAGCTTTCTACTGGGAAATAAGTAGCAAGAGAACCAAAAGGAAACAAAACAAGACACTTGACACATCATGTGCAGTGACTACTCCACACCGTACACAACAGTCACAATACACAACACCTCTGACAGAATAGCCGCTGGGAAATGTAAGCCTCCTTGGCATCTTCTGGATGAACTTTTGTTTCCAGGTTATCTCACAGGATCTAAAGGACTTCTAGAGAATCAAGTCATCTTGATTACATAGTTCTTAAAAGCAGAATTAGAATAATTTTACTATATTGTCTGTACTCTACCAAAATATCTGTAAGTAAACAGTCTCTCTGACTACTGCAAATGCACAGGTTGCTTTTCAAAATCTAGAAAGCTTTTAGCAAAGTTTAAAAATGGCCACAGAAATGTAAATATAGGCTAATGGGGCACTGTGGGGATTGCTTACAGTGGCAGCTATTGGATGGACTTGCCTAAGAACAGAGAGAAACAAGCCTGTATTTGTGTGGGGGAGGGGAGAACAAGACCTGCCTATCTGATCTGTCCAAGCCCTGGACAACAGCAAAAGGAGATCAGGAGGAGGTAGAACCAGAGAACAAAGGTATCCAGGACTTCCAGAGACCCTAGAGTTCCTTAGACCCTGGAGCAGGACCCGAGCCTCTCCGGCCCCTTCACGCTGTGGCTCTATCATCTTGTTCTTTATTTCCATTTCATAGCCATCTTTTACATTTTTTAAATTTTATCTGTAGTGTTGCCTGTATTTCATAAGTGTTCTGAGATGAGATATTCCTAATTTTAGTAAGAAAAATAAGCAAGCAAACAAAACATGAAGGCACCACAAAAACAGCATGTTGGCATGTGTGGGGGG
>PVKA01015573.1:0-49749 GCA_004027165.1 Ctenomys sociabilis | reverse complement strand
ATAATTATTGAATCTTTGATATAATTCAGCTATAAAAAAACCTGTAAATATAATTTCATGTATGCACCTTGTACAGTACCAAAACGTTATGAAAACAGTTTGCAATGTATTAATTCATCGACTCTGTATGGTTAAGGTGCCTTGAAACTGTCTGATTGACATTTGTATTTTAATAAAATAAAAATAAATGGAAAAAAAACACAAATCAACATATGTAATATTCGAGAAATTTGAATAAGATCTGTGGATCATTTGCTCTCAGTTGTGATTGTGATTTTTTACTTTAATTTTACAAGTTGTTATCATTGGAGAAAACTGAATAAAGTATGTAAGGAATCTCTATTATTTCTGATAAATGCATGTGAATTCCTGATTGTTTCTAAATACTGACAAATGAATATTCACAGAAAATTTTTTTACCACTGAGCAACAGCAATTTTTTAGCCTCATGAGCTTGCTTTATTAAAGTTTTTTCAATAGGCTCTATAAGACATAGTTGCATTCTGTATAAATAACTACAATTATTCCAACATCAAAAGATACATTTAAATAGAAAAAATGTTAAAATGAGAACAATAAAGCCAGATTTTATTTTATTTTTTTGTTTTCTGAGAGATAAGAAAATTAAAGTTACACAGCTCTGCATTTTACTAAATACAATTATTCAACTTTTGTCTTACTCTTTTTATGTGACTATCATTTTGCAGTCAGAACTAAACCCAATTAGGGCTTATGAGCCAAGAAAAAATTAAGATATAGGTAATTGGTCCCCCATAATGTTGAACGCAGAAGAAATAAAGCTCTGTCTTTGTACAATTATTTAAACATGAGGGAATGAGAAAAGATAAGGTTATGAAAATATATCTCAAAGATATTGAGCTGAAACACCAACTTCTAAGTGTTTCTGTGAGAATAGGAGAATGAAGAAATTCTGAAAGAAGAAATAGAGAAAACAGTAACAATTACGATAATGTGATTGATTGAAGAACTTATGTAAAATCCTATCTTTGTATACTTTTACAAGGAAAATTATTACAATTTACTCCACAGGTAGGAAATCAAGAAAGGTTTGTTGAAGAACTGGGCTAAAACCCTCTTTCTTTTGCAATATTTGTGAAGGTGGATGATAAAAAGAAAATTTTCTGAAGGAAACAAGGATAATGGGATATATCCAAGTACTATCTGATTGGATAGGAAAAAAGTAGATGAAATTCCTCACTGTGGAAGATACTTCCTGCATTAATGAGATATAGAAGATGAAAACTCATAGGTATTTCTCTAAGGGTGAAGTGGTGAAAAGTAAACTTTCTGTGAAAATTAATTAACTGGTTACCCATCCTAATGTGATCATTTGGGACTCTCTACCCCAAGTGTGTCTCCTATAGTGAGAGCTTGATGACAGAACTTTCTGGAAGATGTAAATGAGGGGAAGTCAGTGTTACAGAATCACTAGTTCAATTAAAATAAATTAAGTACCTCTTCCAGGATTTAAGCATCCACATTGTATATATGGAAAATTCTGAAAGAAATAAAGATTAGTGGTTGCACTGTGGAAATCAGTATGCAGGTTCCTAATTAAACTAAAAGTATAAACTCCACTTGACTCAGCTATTTCTTTTCTAGGTATCATTCTATAAATTCAAATATATCTTATCACAATACATCATAAGGACATATCCCATAATTCTTGTTTCCATCATGCATATACATTTCTTTTTGGTAGAACCAGGGATTGAACTCACAATATAGCTTGGAGATGGATTAAAATGTGGTTTTTATACACAATGAAATATTTCTGTGTCATAAAGAAGGATAATCTTGAGTTATTTGCAGAAAAATAAATGTGTGTTTCCAACCATAATACTAAGTGAAGTAAAGTACAAGATAGAAGTCAAATAATAGGAAAAAACGTAAAAGTTTAAAAAATATCTTAATCCAGGACAGATAATGTATCTAAAAATGTACATTGACAGTATAATTGTCCTACATGTTCCATATGCTCTTTGGCTTACTAATCTAGTTTTCAATAATTAACTTCATAAGATATTGTGAATAAGTGAGTCTAATCCTGGAAAAATAACATGGGCATAGTGGGAAAGAGAAAAGAAGGAAATTGAGGGGCCAGGGAGATGGCTTAAGGGCCAGGGGCCTGGATTAGTAGAATAAGCACTTGTCTGGCAAGCACAAGGGCCTGAGATCAATCCCCAGTTCCACCAAAAAAGAATAAAAAGAATGAAATTGAATTTTGTTATGTACATGTACCTATTCCCTATAGAGAATGTAATAACTATGTACTATGAACAGGTTCTAACAAAAGTCCAAACAGAAAAAGATCAGGGATTGGACTCAGTGTAGTAAGGAGTAACCAAACTTACAGTGAATATTTACATCTAAAACAATTTATTGTAGAATCAAACACTGCAATGATCCCTTCAAAATACCTTCATTCACATGCATATACGAGCACATGCACACACACACACACACACACACACACACTTAAAACACACATGCCATCATTCTTGCAATTTATGAAACTCTTCTGGAAGTCCTCTTTTGAATGTCTTTATGAAGTTGTATAAAAATCCTAGTGAATTCTGCTGTCGCTGAGTCTCATGCAAAATAAAGGAAGTCTTGTAAGCAGATTTATGAGCCATTCTTGTATTACTGGATAACGGAAAATGGAGTAAGATTTCTGTCTTCAGTATGTCACAAATATTCATGAAATAAAATTTAGTATAGTAAATTGACCATGTTCTACATGTCACTCAAATATTTGTTTTTACCAGAATGATTATCATCCTCCATGTTTACAGAACCGCTCAATGAAAGTGTGCTTATTACACTGTACCTCATCCAGTAGAATTATGAGCCCAATATCTGACCTTCACTTTTTCCAAAATATTTTATAACATATTCCACTCCAATAACATATACACCTCGTCTTAGTTACTATCTCATCACTAAGACACAGTTCCAGACACACACAAGTAAAGGAGGTTGTTCACATTTTGTAGTGAATTCAGTTCATAGCAAGTGGCTCCAAACAGGACAGCATGGCAGAAGGACAGTGCAGAGGAGAAATAGTTCATTGCACAACAGTTGGAAGCTCAAATAATCTAGGAAGGAAAGAGATGTACTATACTCTTCTAGGCCATATCTCCAGTGACCTATCTTCCTCATTTAGGATTCACTCACTATCATGTTCAGCTATAACTCACCAGTGGACAAATATACTGATTATCATCATGTCCCTAAGATACAGTCTTAGGGACTTCCTCAAGGTCCCAAGTATAAAGATTTGGAAGGACATTAGGATACGAAACATAGCACCTCATAACCTCAGCATAAGAATGTAGTCATTACTAATCACATTCTCAATCCACTTCCTGTCCTTTCTTACACATAGTCCTTTCTCTTAATGTCCCTATGTTGAACAAACTCAGCTTAGTTCAGTTTTCTTACAGCCAATCATATTTAAATCTTCTCCCAAACCTTTATTTTGAGACCAATTACTGCCCCTATTTATATTGGCCTTGCCCTTCCAGAGATCCTCAATGAATGTAAAATATTCTTTCTAGAATGTTCTGTGTTCATACTCTGACCTTATCAGACACATCCAAGGAAGGAGGGGACTCAGCTGAGCTCCTTTTCTTGCAACCATGTTGAAAACTGTTTCTATAGTGCTTTTCCCATAGTGACCAGTTTTTAAAAACCACACAGAGTCCTTCTCTGAAGTGAAATGTCTTGGGTCATTTTTGTCCAGTCAACCCAACAAGCTTTGCTTCTTCCAGACCCCAAAACAGATTAATTTGATGAAATCTCCTTCAAGTAATCACTTTGTCTTTACTTATTGACTTTTAGACGTAACTGAAATTCTTGTTCTCATACTAAATCAGAAATATTGAGGGTAGCAAAGTTAGTATAATTCTCCTTTAATTAATAATATTCAAGCCTGTTCCCAGACTTTTATTTCTTCTTCTTTGCTTGTGCCTCTCTTATCACAAATTTACCCTTATATTAACCAGCGGGGAAAGGATTTTAGTTTATTTTTCTTCATTCAACCAATGATCTTTTGAGAATGTCTCTGAATTTCTCATATGTCCTGACCTCTAAGTTCCCAAAGATAGTTTTGTTCTCATAATCTAACTATATCAAAAACTCCCTGAATATTATTTTCTCATTATCCTCTGAAGAACTAATGACCTGGGAAAAGTGAAAGTTTGATACTGGCTGTGAATATCACTACTTGAAGAATAACTCATCTAAATTTCCTTTTTTAGATGTGTCTACCAGATCCTCCACAAATATTTCTTTAAGAAAGAAGTAAAGCTTAAGCAGTAGACAATATTATATTTTCTGACATTAATGAAAAAGTCATGGGAGGAAAGAGAGGGTAGAATTTCATAGAAGAAATAAAGATTAGGTGGGAAGATTCAGACCATGTTTGGATTGGAGGTATAAATATATACAGAACATTTGGAGAAAAGTAAAGCTTATGAGTTCATTCAAATATGATTATTTAATCTGAATGAAAAACTAAAATAAGTCAGACTCAAAAAGACAAGTATCACGGACGATAAGATAGCTAAGTGGACTAAGTGCTTGCTTAGGCAAGCACAGGGACTGGGATTCGATCCCTAACACAACATACCATGTCAGCATCTCTTGGGCACCTAGAGATGGCCACTGAGTCAGGCATTGTGGCATACATCTGTAATGTCAATCCCAGGGAAGCTCAAAACAGCTTCCTCAGGGAGGGTGAGTCTGAGCTGTGTGTGTAATGAGACCTTGTACCAAATGCATTTTTAAAAAAGTAAATATCATGTTCTTTCCAACATGTGAAATGTAAAAAAAGAACTAAAAAAGTTGAAGCAAAACTGATTAGACTAGAAGGAAGGGATACAAGGGAGGGAGAAGAGTGTAAGGACAATAATGGAAGAATGGATATGATAAGAATTTGCATATTGAAATTCCTCCCAAAATGTAAAATTAGAGGAGAGGTCAAGGAATGAGGGTAAAGAAGTATGTGTGAAAAATGATTATTCCTATTATATGCATTATCAAAGTGCCAGAATGTAACCTATTAACTTGTCTAACCAAATATGTATGAAAAAATGTTCAGCATCATTAGAAATGAAAATGCACATCAAGACTACAATGAGATACCATCTCACTGTAGTTAAAAGGACTACTATGTAAAAACAAAACAAAAACTGTAATAGATGCTGGCATGAATGTGGAGAAAAAGAAATCCTCATACACTGCTGTTGATTGTGTAAATTTGTATAGCCATTATGAAGAGCAGTATAGAGATTCCTCAAAACACTAAAAGTATAACCAGTGCATGACGTCTTTTCCCATTCCTGTTTATACCAAAGGAAATCAAATAAGCACACAGAAGAGATAGCTGCATGCCCATCTTTACTGCCATTTCATTCATACTGTCTCAGATATAAACTCAATCTGAGTGTCCAACAGCACCAACAGAAGAGTGCACAAAGAAATTTTATTTAGCAATAATGAAGAATGAAATCCTGTCATAGTCACTAATCTAAGAATACTACCTTGGGATTTTTCTAACATGGTGATATTGTATATAAGGACAGAACTTCATGGAAGAAATAAAGGTGCTGTCAGAATGTGAATGGAGGAAAAATATTGAATTATGTTTCCACTCATAGGGTTTCAGTGGGATTTGTACTGCTACAAGGAGTAAAACACAGAATGTTCTGAAAGAAGTGAAGTTCAGGGAGTGAGCATATAAAATTAATCGTCTTGAAGGAAATGAATGGTTTTTAAATCATGATCATTTTTGTGGGGATGAGAATCGAACATTCTGGGGAAAGGAAAGTAATGATCTCTGACCAAACTATACCATGACTGACTTAAGGAAATCTGAACTAAGCTCTTGTACCTTGAATTTTTGGTACAGTGAAAATAAGAAAGCAGAACTTTCTGAAAGAAGCAAAACTCGGGACATTTATTCGTAATATAGTTTGATGAGGAATAACTGAACCACCCATTTCTGTGTTTTATGAGTAGGTTTAGGGTTGAAATACTCTGGATAAAGCGAAACTCTTGTGGTAATTTAAGGTCTGTTCCTGAATTAAGCTCTTTTCTCTGAATATTCTGAGCATAAAACTTTCTAGAGGAAGCAAATTCCCAGAGATATATCAGAACATAATTTGTTGAAAGAGAGTTGAACTAAATTTTATATTTTGTAGGTTTCTGTAAGAGTTTTTGTGGATGTGGTATGGGAGTGTAAAAGGATGGAACTTTCTTGAAAAATAGTAATGGGTACAGTACCTCAATACATGATCTGACAGGAAAAAATAGGTTTACTTTTTTGGCAGTTTCTGTGAGGTTTAGATGAAAACAATTATTTGAAACAGATATGTGATGATAGAAGATATTGCTTCATGGGGACAGATATTATTATATATTATAACATTACAAATAGTAAATTACTGATAGATCTGACAACCAATTCCTTTTGCAAGCACTTTCAATTCAGATATCTTTTATCCTACAAGGATACATTTTTCCATCCCATTATTTTATATAAATGTCATTGCTAACCATGTTTTGAAGGTAAACTTTATTATTTTCTAAAGTGCCTCATTAAGACCAGGATAAAAATCTAGCCCTGAAATTTATCTGAACATCAGGTCTGGTTTAACACTTCTTACATCAACATTTTATTTATAGTAAGTCAGTGTTTTCCTAGTTCATTAGAGAGAAATCTCTGCTTATGCCCACATACCTATGCCAGAAAATACAGCATTGGCAGCAGATTCTTGGAACAGATGTAATTATATGTTTAGCTAAATTTATATTCAAAAATAGTTCTTGAAGTGATATTTTTTTCTCAGTCATTCTTAGAAATAACTCTTCCTGAAAAAATTTAAAGGTTCATCTTTTACTTCTAAAAAGAGATTTGCTATTGAAATTCAGTATAGACGGAGTTTGAAGAAAAATGAAATAGCACTCTCACCTTCTGAAAGAGCAACCACCAAATTTTAAGTAGTTTACTTCAGGAAATAGTAAAATAAATTAGCAAAGTTGACACTAATGCAAATCTGGATTCCACATCAGTTCTCTTTCCAACAATCATGTAGACTGTAGCGCCAGCTTAGACAGGCACAGGGACTCAGATTCCACTCCTGGTGTGCCTTGCCAGCCCTCACCCCCCCGAGGCATACTGACATGGTGGCTGACACTGGGGTGGTGGCGCAAGCCTGTAATCTCAGCACTTCAGAGGCTGAAAACAGGAGGATCACCAGGAGTCTGACCTATGTAGTGAAATCCTGAGATCTCTATTAACTTTTTTTTTTTTTTTTTTTGCGGAACCAGGGATTGAACTCAGGCCCTTGCGCTTGCCAGGGAAGCGCTTATTCCACTGAGCCATCTGCCCGGCCCCGATCTCTATTAAAATTAAAATACATAAAATGAATAATCATGTAGACTTAGCTTTATAACCAAAATGTTTCAGACTTAAACTTTAGTAGGATATCAGGTATTTCATGGATAGCACTGTTTCCTTTGGTGGCTTTGCTGATCTATAGATATCAGTGATTTGTCAGTCTCAGTACAATCACAGAATTGAAGTCTAAAACTTCAGCAAGATATTGGAAGTTTTTGAGTAGAACTGCAGAATTTTGTGGGCTTTAGTCTACCATAGGTGTGGGGAGTATTTGACAAAGTTATCAGGCATTCTGTTTTCTTAAACAATTTTCTGTTTCTTGTATTCTTTTCTTTTCTTATTTATTTATTTATTTATTTTGCATTTTAGGGAAGGGTCTACAGAGTGTTCAGGGTTCCACTACTAAATTAGACTCACAGTGTGCAACCTGTTTATAGCCTCCCAAGAGCTGGGATTACAGGCACACACCACCACACTCAGTCTCAATTGCTGTCTCAGTGTACCCTGGGGGCAGGCCTGGCGATCTAACTCTGTTCCTTTTTTTCTTGAAAGTATGCTTTGACTTGGAAATAACTTAATATCTGAGATATGACTTGAAAACATTCAGTGACAGTGATATTGAATATGATATAGAGAAAACAATACGGGCAACATGTTTATACATATTGAGGTAGCATCAAACACATCTGAATGTACATTACAATAGTGTAACTATTTTTGCATATACCTAAAATTTCAATTAATGAAGCCTTACGTGTCATTACTTATATCATCAAAGACAAGACTAACAAGTAATAGAAGCTGGCATATAATAAAGTAATGAATCTAAGGAAAAGTGATAAATTTAGTAGGTTTTTACTTTCTTCTATTTCAGTATATGTGGACTTTAATAGCACTTGTTTTTGGTGACTTTCAAGAGTCTGAAGAAATGATGATAAATAAAAAGGCACAGTTCTGAACAGAGTTAAAGAAAGAGTAAATTGCAGGTTTTATGGGAAAAATGTCAGTTTTCACCAGATGTTGTATAGATTTCTGAGGATAACATTTATCATAATTTTTATTCAGAACTTTGATTGCTAGAAAGGAAACCACATTTATAAAATAAATGATGGAAGTGATGAAACTTGTGAATGAAAGCAAGAAAATGTGTTTTATGACATTTTTTTTTCCCTTGAGAATGCTGAAAAGTCCTGAAATTGCTAATTTTCTAAGCAAGTAGATAGTTCTGGCCATGTCCTCTCTAGCCCTGCTCTAAATTACTTCAATTCAGGCTCAGTACTATAAAATCAAAACACTGCAACATAAAATAAGTGATATTTAAAACTTTTTATTATCTGATATAGAAAACTTAATAAAAATTAATGTATACTGTAGACAATTATGAAAGCAACAACCTTGTAAATAATCACCAAGGTTAAAAATTAAGCAATTGATAGCCAGCCCCGAAAGTCATCTTAATCACAGTCTACCTCCTGAAAATTAATGTCTATTAATCTTTATAGCAATCAATTTGTACTATTTTCCTTACCTTCCCAAAAGGTTTGCAAAAACTAATTTAGTTATATGTTCCTCTGATAATCCTGATAATCTAGAGCTTTCTCTCTGCTCTTTTACAAGCTATTTGTTAAAGAGACTATCATTTGTCCTATAGATCTTTCCACAGCTTAAGATTTTCTCTATATTGTGTTTCTACAGCCTTGATCAGATTTTTGACTGATTTGATTTCTTACGTTTCCCTATGTGTTAATATATTCTCCTATGTGGAGGCATACAAATGTTTGCTTGCCTCTTTTTATTCTGATGACATCTTTTAAACATCAGTGTCATCAGGCTTGAGATTGATGATATGTTCATATGGCTGCTTTAGATGTCCAAAGTATGTTGTCTAAAAAGAGAACCGACTCACAGGAACAATATTTCTTAAACTTTTACATGTCAATAAGTTGTTCCGTGACAATTTAATTTGAATATCAAGCAGGATATAAAATAATTGTCTCACATTTTCTTTGTATTAAATATGTTACTTCCTTTCTACTAACATTTTGATGTAAAATCTAATGATAATCTGTTTTTTTCTTGTTTATGGGTGATTTTTATTCTTTTAATAGAAGTGCTTTTTCCACTCCTCTGAAGTCTCACAGGGAGAAAGAATAATGGAGTATTGATCAGCAGCATATTTAGCCTTTCCAAGATTTGGAATACAGACACCTGGAAAACAAAAACTTAGCTGACAGAAAAATAAATGTATAACACCAGGAATCAGGTAGGGAACTGACAGGATAACCAGAAGACACAAAGAAATTGGATAAATGGCCACAATGGAGAAAATGGAGTCAGTTGGAAATTCACCATGGCTGCCTCTGTAGATACAAAGTGAGTTCCCAAGGATGGCAACTCCAGAGAAAAATCACTGACTGAGCCAATATATTGGGCCCCAGGAGGAAGCCACAGCTACTATGAATGGCAAAAACAGAAGCAGGGTATGTGTGAAGTAAATCTTCATACATGGTGGCCAACAGGTAGAAATTTAATCCAGTATGGTATTTGCCGTACTGCCAAAGTGTTTAATTAGATACCATTTTTGGAAAGAGCTGATTAAGTCTGGGACTCAGAACAACCAAAAAAAGAACTTTATAAACACGGCGCAATGTATGATAGCAAAATCTTGGAAACAACCGAAATGTCCATCACATGAGGAATGGTTGAAAAAGATGTGGTATTTCTAGATAATGAAGTATTACTCAGCTATTAAAAATGATAAGTTTGAAGCATTTATACTGAAGTGGATGCCACTTGAACATATACTCATAAGTGAAATAAACCAGACACACATGTGTAAATATCATATAGTCTCCCTAGTATAACTAGAGAAAAGCAGAAATACAAAAGGAAACGTACAACAACAACTAAAATCAATTGAGTCAGATAAGACAAAGTGAATGGCATATGCTGTAGGGTACTAATCAGCTTTTCTTCTGGACGGTTAACAACCTAAGTTCACAAGTCAGAGTTGGAGAAATAGAAGAGCCACAAGGCCAGCCAACATTTTGGCCCTAGCCTTTCAAGGTCAGTGAAGACTCAGGACATAGGAGAACCTGGACTGCAACATCATGAAACTCAGGTCAGCTCCAAATTTTCTGAACAAGGAGATTATGGAGCCACAGAGGAAAGAGATTGAAGTTCTATAGTGTGCCTGGGGGTGGTCACATGAAGAGAAAACTTTCTCTCAAGCTCTAACAGAGAGTAAACTGGACAAGCATTGGCTGTGACTCATCCACATGGGTGACACAGACAAAGGATCTACAGAATAATGTACAAGACTACAAGATAAACCCTGAGAGGACTTTACTGACTGCATAAGAAACATAAAGTACGTGTGTTGTATATAAGTCTTGCTCTGTCTAGGTCTTAACCATCCAGCAGAAAAGTATAAAAATGAAGTATACATCGTGGGGCCATAATATTAAGCTGAGCTGTAAATGGCTATGGTCGACAACTTCTTTGAATAACTTACTATTGTTGTGGAATGCTGGACGGTGTTGGATTGTGGTGTCGAATTCAAGCACCTAAGTTAGTTGAATGACAATAGAGTACCCATCTTTGACAGGTGTAGACAAAGGAAGGGGTATAGAAAGAAAAATATCATGATGTGTGTGCATAGACAGTACAGTTGGGAAAGATAACGCTGTGCTTCTTCATAATTCAATGAGTGGCAAGATTTGCACTAATGATGGTTGGACCGGATATTATGTCATCTTCTTTTACTATAGACAACCACTAGAAAAATAACAAGGTGGAAAGTATTAATTATTGAAACTTTGATGTAATTCAGGTATAAAAAATAAGATATGCAAACAGATACACTAATGATAAGAGGTATATGGTATAATAATGTCTATAAGTATAATATCATGTATGCACCTTATATGATACCAAAACATTATGAAAACAGTTTGCAATGTATTAATTTATCAAATCCATCTTGTCAAGGTATCTTAAAACTGTCTCAATATTTGTACTTCAATAAAACAAAAATAAAATAAAATAAATTTAAAAAATTGATTATTAAAAAAAAAAAAACTTTACCTCAGGGTTTCTGAGATAACTCTCCCATAATTATAAGGTGAGAAACAGCCACACGAGACAATTGAGGATTAGGCATAGGCTAAACGGAAAATTTCTGAGCAGTGTAAGATCTTTCCAGGATGGGCATGGGTCTTGCCCTTCATTGTTATGTCCTAGACCAAGTTTGCTTTGTGCAAAAAACAAAATAATATGTCTGAAAGAACCGACACCACTTCTCCCTTGCCCTGCTGCCTACATGCAACACAAATCTGAAGACTGATTTGCTTCTGCATCTACCAAGGGAACAAGGACCTATCTCAGCTTGGATTATTATCACAGCCTGATGTAAGCAGAGGAGTCTCTAGAAGAATGAGATACTTCACAAACTCCCCAGCCATAAAACTCGATAGAAAACTAATGGACGTTGCAGGATCTAAAACTTCAGATCTGGTAAATAAACCAGAAATACAGATTTATTTTCTGTTTCTAGAATTATTTTCATTTTTCTTGTTTGCTCTTTACTAGGTTTGGAAGATTTGATAAATTTTCCTTTACCTTTTTCACCTTTTTTGTTTTTTCCTTTTAATATTTCCTGTTAATTTTTCTTCTATATTTTTCTTCCTTTTTATTATGGAGAGACAAAAATGCAAACATAAAGATGAAACTGAGTTTCAAGATAAGTTAATAGGACAGTTGCAACTGTTGATACAGTGATATGTGTAGGGAAGGAAAAGTCAAGTTATTATTTGCAGATGATAAAATCTTACACATAGCAAAAAATTCTACCAAAAGATTTGTAGAATTAATAACTAAATTCAGTAGCATAGAAGAATACAAAATCAACACACAAAAATAATTTGCACTCCTGTATGCCAATAATAATGAACTCACAAAAATACTTTAGGGAAAAATAACATTCACAAAAAAAGAATCAACTTGTATTATGTACAGGTTCAAATCCCTTATGATGAATATGATCACTATGTATAACAACAGCATACAAAGCAATTAATTTTTAAAAGGTTTTTAAATTTAGTACTATAAATAAAATTATTAAAATTTTAAAAAGAAATACTAAATACTTAGAAAGCTAGCGAAAGACTTCTACGATAAGATCCTATCAAATTAAAAGAAACTTCTTTAAGAAAAGAAATAATGAAGAGATGAAAATAAAACCTACGGGACCAGGGAGATGGCTCAGTGGAATAAGCACTTCCCTGGCAAGCGCAAGGCCTGAGTTCAATCCCTGGTTCTGAAAAAAAAGTAAACAAATAAAAAAATAAAACTTATGGAATGCGAAAAATAATTGCCAACTATTTTTCTACAGAAAACTAATATCTAGAATATATGAAACATCAAAAATATTACCCTCTCCCAAATGCAATATCCAATCAAAAATGAATGTCTGAAAAGAATAAATATTTCTCAGAAGAAAAAGCACAAATTGTCAACAAATATATAAAATAATGCTTAGTATCCCTTGCCACTAAATAAATTCAAATTGAACATCACTGACATGGCACCATACTTTCAAAACAGTGGGTGTCATCAAGAGAACAAATAACAGATACTGCCAAGCATATACGGGGAAAGGAACACTTCCACATTGTTGCTGGGATTGTAAACCACAGCAGCCATTATCTAAATCAGTATGGGGATTTCTCAAGAATGAAAAATAAAAATTTAATTCAAGCCAGCTAGTTCACTTCTTGTTATTTTCCATGAAGAGTTAAAAACATCATAGTACAGTGATGTATGCATACCGACAGTTATAACAGCAAAACTCATAATACCTATAGCTGAGAAGCAACCTACCTATCAACAGACAAAGGGATAAAAATAGTATGTGTACACAATGGAATATTATTCTGCCATTAAGGTGTAACTGTCAGTGCTCATTAAAGAAACAGATTTAACATAAGATATACAAATATATAAGGATTTACAAGGTAGTCTTACAATGTTTGCCTGCACAGTCAGATGTGGAAGAGTACAAAAGAGCTATCTGCATGCTACATAGTTGAATATCAAAGACCTGTAGCTTACTGTTGTGTTCTGTGTTAGGCCATATCAAGAGGCTAAAGGATCTGCAATGGAATCTGAGCAACACCATCCAAGATGAAGGTGAAAACTGAAGCACTCCGCTGGCAGGGTAGGTAGAAAATAAGACCAAGAGAATGAAGGATTTTAGGTGCTAGTTGAAATGCAGTGGAAATAGTTATCAAAATGTTAATTGTACAAGTAAAATAAAAATAAATTCCAGACATTCTGAAACATTTCCAGTTATACACTGTTTCATTTTCTATAAAAAGCACTAAAATGTATGGCTAAAAGTGATTTAAAAACATGGCCATATTTTAGTAAAGTCTTAATTTTCAGATTTATGTAGAAAGTGGAAGTATATACAATGTGATGTTAAAAGAGAAAAAATGGTAGCAGCTTTTTATGTTTCTTAATCCCCATTAGAGTGCTGAGACTTTGTACCTGAACAACCCATTTAGCACTTGATGCTTTTTGATGCCAGAGAAATAGGAAAAGTAATTTTTGTTTGAGAAAAGGTAAGAAAGAAAAAGCCCATTGTATAGCTAATTAGATCGGCCTTTCAGGAAAAAGTACTAACTTTTATTTTTGTTCCTGGCTTTCAGTTTGTGAGATTACTCTGTTTTTAATATAATTTTATTTTTTCAATAAATTCAAAAATAAAAACCTTTTAGAATAAAAAATTAAAGTGATCTAATCCTTATTCTTTTTTAAGAATGTTTACAAATATATAAGTCAAAATAAGAATAGCTCAGAGGATTAAAGTCTGCTTGCCTAGGCAGACAGCAGGTAGGGTTCAATCCCTAGCCTGCATGCTGTCTGCACCCCTGGGCATGCTGAGACAGCGATTGAGACTGGGCATGGTGGCAGGTACCTGTAATCCCAGCTCTTGTGAAGCTGAAAAACAGGAGAATGCCTAAAAGTTCGATCTATGTAGGGCAACTCTGTAGACACTGTACTAAATTCAAAAGAAAGAAAAAAAAACAGCAGTCAAAATAAAATATTGTTGATTGATCATTTGTAAGAATTTATGAGTTAGACAGAAAAGTCTATAAGTCTTTGGCCAGGCAATAAAAAATATACGTGGGTTTTGTCAAGAAGTAATGTTAATGAAAAAAAAGATGGAAAATGAAACTTTAACTTTTAAAAAATCAGTCCTGTAGTATCTAAACATGTTGCATGCCTATAATCCCAGCACTTGCAGTCAGAGTTGGAGGCTAGCCTGGGCTACATAAAAAGGTCAAGACCAGGCTGAGCTACATAGGAAGACCCTGGGTCAAAAACAATATCAATCCTATAAAGCAGTGTTGGTATGTTTTTTATTCTAAGTTGTTTCTACTAAATTTTAGGCTTGTGAGAAAAATGCCACAAATGTTGAAAATAATCACAATCAGTATGTGTCTATGAATTTCCCTTCTGAAAAAGGAACAGATCAGTGTTTCTCAGTATTTCCTACATTTCCTTCCAATTAAACATAGTAATAAATAAATAAATAAATAAATAAATAAATAAATAAAAACATAGTACTAGACATTACTGTGATGACAAAAACAACATGATATTCTTTAAATTTCCCACTGTTTCCTGCTCTTTAACTATGATCTCATTTATGCTTTTGAATGGTTGGCTTCCTAGATCAATTCCTCAAGGTTTCTGTTACCCAGTGACAATATATACCCTTAATTTTTATTGACTGGTGTCTGAACAGATGCATGCCAAAGCTAGATACACCACAAATTTTTCATAAATCTGTGTACAATTTGTAATCAACTTTAAAATCTCATTTAAAGTTTTATTGCCTCTATTTAACCTCTCTTTGCTTTGCATATCACTACTAGGGCTATCCTTCCTTCTCATAATTTAAATCCAATCATTCAGTCAATATCCATTTAATTACCTTGCTCTTGTTTCTGCTTTCTTTGGCTGATATGATGAAATTTAGGTGTACTACATGCAGATCAGCTAAGTACTATCTCAGTCTGAGATTTATAATTTACCCAGCCCTACTGTTCTTCACAGAAGGCTTCATGACGCTAATATCTCCTAAAAAATAACAGGGCCTGATGTTTTTCCTGACCAAAGTAATATTATGAATTTATCCTTCTGATAGTGCTGCAGGTGCCTGTGCTAGGACTGCTGATTATAATGAGTGGAATGATATTTTCCAAAAATTTATATTCACTTGGAATGTCAGAATATGACTTTGAAATATAATCTAGTAAAAGGGAATGAACATATTCAAAGGGAAAGAGTTACTGAGTTGAAGAGAAGACAGGACAGGAAGTGATTTTGAGTTGTCCAAATCATCTTGCATCAGACATAGACAAATATGATGCCAGATGATTTGAACAACTGTACTGTGCATTTCTGCTGGACTATGGAATGGAACAGTTAATGCTTAATTTGTTTCATCTCCCTTTTTCAATGGTTTGTACTTTTTCTCTTTGTTCCTTTTCCTTTCTTTTTCAATTTTACATGCATATATCTGGTGGTATGAATAACAGGTTGGAAGATAACACTGCATATTACAACAAATACTGTGAAATTCATGTTAGTTTATTAAATGAAAATCTGTACCACTTGTATTTTTTGTTTTAATACTAATTTGTACTCTTTAAAAAATAAAATATAATATAAAAGAAATGTAATCTTCAAAGTTGTACCTAGGTTATAGACTATGATGAGATCATACTGAGATAAGTGAAACAAACCTTATAAGAAACAGAAAATCATTTAAAAAGAAACAGAGGAAAATGCCATGTGACCACATTAGCAGAAACTGGATTTAGGCTTCCACAAACCAAAGAATGCCTTGGTACAACAAGTAGCTGGAAGAGGCACCAAGTTTATGGTAACTGATAATGATAAACTTAGGAAACTAATATAATTACACTGTAACACAAGTTAATGTATTGCATTAATGGCAAAAATGTTGGCATAAATACCACTGATGCTTTGGATTTCAATTTCTCCAGATTTATTCTTTTCAAAATAGGCTCCATGCTGAGTCAGATTCAGTTTATTTGGTCTGGTAAACAATACAATCTGGTATACATCATGTTATACTTCATTTATATCCTCAAACATTAATCTGTTTTAGAGTTGAATTTGTTCAACTTAATCATTCTATTTAATTGCCCTAAATAATTCTTATACCATAGTTAATGTCACTACTTTTTCTTTTCTACTTTCCCTTTTTCAGTTGTTCTTTCCTTTTGAGCGATTTCTTTCTCTTTCATAATATCTTTTGTAACTTTTGGATTTTATTTACCCTTTCAGGTTGTTATATTATGGAGATGTTACACTAAGAATGATGTTTACACATGGGGATCTGATTTATTTCACTTATGAGTATGGTCTCCAGTGTTATCAACTTACCTATAAAAGCCTCAAGTATATCTTTCCTTATAGCTGATTAGTACTCCACTGTATAAAAGTAACACATCTTTTTTTCAAACTTTTGTTCAGGTGTTAGCCACTTGGGTTGTTTCCAAGATTTAGCTATGAAAAATTATGCTGGTTTAGTGGATGGTGATAGACATGGTTCTAATTTTAATTTTTAATGTGGGTGTACAGGTATTGCTGTGGTATGATATTTTCAGTTCTTCTGGAAAAAAAATACCCAGAAAAGGAATAGCTATGGACTGAGCACCTGCTTAGGTAAGCACAGGAACCAGCATTCAATCCCTGGTACTGCATGCTGCATCAGCCCACCCCCAGGTACACTGAGCTGGGAGAAACAGTCTGGGCACGGTGGTGAATGCCTGTAATCCTAGTGCTGGTGAGACTAAAAACAGGAGGATCACTGTCAATCTGATCTGTGTAGTAAGACACTGTACCAAATATATGTTTAAAAGAATAGTTAAGATGAATGGGACCTCAAATCCCAGTTTTTTAAGGAATCTCTACACTGATTTCAAAAATGCTTGTGCCAGTCTACACTTGCACCAACAATGAAGAAGGGTCCATTTTGCCCACAGCCCCTCCAGCTTTTGTTACTAGTTGATTTCTTGATGGTAGCTATTCTTTCTGGGGTGAGATGAAATCTCTGCCTGAAATTGTTTTAAGCTGCATTTCGTGAATGACCAATGATGTTGAACATTTTTTCATATATTTATTTGTCATTTGTATTTCTTCATCTCACAAGTGTCTATACATATCAGCTGTCTATTCTTTGATTGGGTACTTGATTGTTGGGATATATATATATATATATATATATATATATTTATTCTTTATATGCTGTAGACAGAAGCCCTTTGTCTGGAAGACAGCAGACTAAGAATTTTTTCCCAGTTTGTGGGTATACTTTTCATTTTATTAGTAATTCCTTTTGATGTGCAAGCCTATTTTAATGAAAAATCATCCCTCTTGCTTATTTTTTGAAGTATTTTCCATGCATTTTGTGTTTTGTTCATAGGCTGAATTCTCAGCCTATCCTTATGTCATCAAGATATCTACCTACTTTTTATTCCAGTAGATTTAGTGTTTTTCTTTTAATATTTAGATATTTAATAAAGTTTGATTTTGCTTAATGCATGGTGATAGTCATGGGTCTAATTTTATTCCTTTGCAAGTGGAAATCCAGTTTTTCCAGAACCATTTATTAAACAGGCTATCTTTTTTCCAGTGAACATGTTTGATTCTTTTGTCAAGGATAAGGTGGCTGAATGTGATGGAGTTGTGTCTGTATCTTCTAATCTATTCCATTGTTCCTCGGGTATGTTTTTTTTTTTTTTTTTTTTTTTTGCCAACATCATGCTAATTTTATCATAGTAGCTTTGTAGTATAATTTCAAGTCAGGGATTGTGATGCTTCCTGCCTTTCTTTTGTAGTCCAGGATTCTTTTGCTATTCTAGGTCATTTCTGGTTTCAAGTGAATTTTAGAAGTGTGTTCTCTAGATTTTTGAGGCAAGCTAATGGAATTTTTATTGGGATTGCATTAAATCTGTATAACAGAATTGAGAATTTGAGCACTTTCAGAATGTTGGCTCTTCCTATCCTTGGGCAAGGAGTATTTTTTTTCCATTTTTGGAAATCCTCATTGATCTTTATTCAGAATATTATAATTTTCAATGTACAGATCTTTTACTTCACTTGTCAGATTGTTTTCTAAGTAGTTCTCTTTTCACATAATACAATGAAGGATACAGTTTCCCTAAATTTTTGTCAATGAGCTTATAATTTTTTCACAGGAATGCTATTGGTTTTTCAATATTGAAGTTTTAGCCTGCTGTGCCAATGCATTTATCAATAATTCTAGGAGTCTTTTGGTTGTTTGGATCTTCCATGTAGACTATCATCTCTCCTGTGAATGATAATTTAACTTCTTCCTTTCCTAATCTTATAACTTTATGTATCTCTCTTGTCTAATTGCTCTGGCTAATGTTAACAGAACTATATTGAATAGGAGTGTTAATAGTGGACATACTTTATTTGTTACCGATTATAGAGTGAAAGCTTTCCATTTTCATTCATTTAGTGTGATGGTGGCTGTTGGTTTGTCATAGATGGCTTTTATCTTATTGAGTTCAAGACCATCTGTTCTAATTTTCTGTAGGGTTTTATTCATGAATGTTAGACTTCATCAAAAGCTTTCTTTTCATCTATTCATATGATTACGTGGGTTTTTTTTCCTTTGGCTCTGTTGATGTAATGTATTACATTTATAGATTTGCATATATTATACACCTCTGAATGACTTGGATGAACCTCAGTTTGTAATGGTATATAATATTGACAATTTTTTGAAATATGTTTGCTAGTAACTCATTGAAGATTTTTGCATTTATGTTCATTAGCGAGATTGGCCTGCAGTTCTCTTTTTTAGTTTCATCTTTCTCTGGTTTTAGTATCACTGTAACTCTTGCCTGTAGAAGTGAGCAAGAGAGAATTGCTTCCCTTTCAGTTTCATTGAAGTGTTTGAGAAGTATTCACATGAAATATTCGCTGTATGTCTTGTAGAATTAAGCTGTGAATATATCAGTATCTGAGCTTTTCTTTGTTGGTAACATTTTAAATATCTTTTGAGTTTCATTAACTGATACTAGGTTATTCAGAATTTTTATATCTTCTTAATTCAGGTTTGATAATTCATGTTTATGTAGGGATCTGTCTATTTCTTCTATTTTCAATCTTATGAAAGTAAAGGTTTGATATGTAGGTATTGATGATTTTCTTAATTTCCATAGTATCTGTAGTGATTTCAACCTTCTTAATTCTTTATTGCACGACTTGAAGTTGATTTCTTTACTGTTTTAGGGCTTTATCGATTTTATTAATTCTTTCAAAGAACCAACTCTGGTTCATTAATTCTTTGTATTGTATTCTTTGCCTCAAATCCATTAATTTCTGTTCTGAGTTTTATAATTTCATCCCTTCTTTGGCTTTTGGGCTTGACTTGCTCTATACTTGTGGAAGCTTAAGATGCAACATTAGGTGGATCATTTGTTCTTGTTCTTTTTAAAAATGTGAGCATTCAACACTATGAATTTCCCTCTGAGAACTGCTTTCATTGCATCCCATACATTCTGCTAAGGTGACCTTCCAATTGCTTGATTGTAAATCTTGTTTAATTTCTTCTTCAATTTATTCTGGGACCCATTGGTTTTCACGATTTGTTATCTAATTTCTATTTGTTTATGGACTTTCTGTGTTTTCTTTTGTCATTAATTTCCAGTTTCATTACACTATATTGAGACAATCAAGGTACTAATTTCTATTCCTTTGTATTTTTTTTTTTTTTTTTTTGAGGAAGAGGGATTGAACTCAGGCTCTTGTGCTTGCCAGAGAAGTGTTTATTCCACTGAGCCATCTACCCTGCCCTGCACTTTCTTAAGCATATTCTATGCACTAGTATGTGGTCTATTTTAGATGATAGACCCTTGTGCCATGGAGAAGAATGTGTATTCTGATGTTACTGTGTGGAATACTCTAGAAACATCTAGTAAGTCCATTTATGCACAAGCTTGGTTCAGTTCTGTTATTTCTTTGCTGATTTATTTTTAGTTCATCTTTTTGTGTCAAATGGGTATTAAGGTACATATTATAATTGTTTTGTTGGTTATTTCGTTTTATGTATCTATCAAAGTTTGTCTTACATAGTTCCATGTTCCTGTATTTCATATATACATATATATGATTGTTATCTCTTTCTCTTTAAGCTTTTCCTCCTCAAGAATATAGTGATCTTCTTTATCTCCCTTGATCATTCTTGATTTGAAATTCACATTGTATGGGAACAGAATAACAACCTTCTTTTCTCTGGCTTCTTCTTATATGGAGTATGGTTTTCTATCCTTTGAATTTCAGTCTATGAATTTCTGTTAGAGTTAAATGCATTTTTATACACAGAATATTGTTGGATTTCGTTTGTTGATTCACTCTGCCAGTCTGCTTCTTTTAATTGGTGAATGGAGGCTATTTCCACATTGATATTTATAACTCACATGTATTGTCATTTTTTTCCCTGCTATTGATTCTCTACTTTTTCCTTATGTTTAATTGTTTGTCTTTGTTTGCCCTTGTGAGGTTTTTTTGTGTTGTTTTTGTAATTGTGATTATTTCTGTCTCTTTGTAGAATACCTTTCAGTACACTTGGTAGCATTGGTTTGGAAGTCATGAATTTCTTCATTTGTTCTTTTTCATGGAAGTACCTTCTCGTTAATTTTAAAAGATAGTTTTGTAAGGTACATCAATCGAGGTTGGAATTTGTTTTGTTTTGAGACTTGCAATATATCAATCCAAGCTCTTCCTGACTTGATGGTTTGTGTTGAGAAATCTGCCATGATTCTGATAGTCTTTGATTTATGGGTTATCTCTTTTTTTCTTTGCTCAAACAGTTTTTAATATGCTGTTCTTTTGCTGATCTTTGAGGCTCTAGATCAATATATATATATATATATATATATATATATATATATATATATATACACATATGTAGATTTATTTTGATTGTGGCTAATTGGAATTCTATATACCTCACTTAATGTGTGCTGGATTCTTTCCCCATGTTTCAGAAGTTTTCTGCTATTATTTCTGTAAATAATGTTTTTATGTTGTTTGTGTTGCCTCCTGCTTTTCTGTTTATATCTATTGATCTTATATTGCTCTTCATTCCATCATTTTGCAACTGCTAAATTGTTCTTTCTTGGTTCCTTATCATTTTTTAGAGGCTTTTCCTTTCATGGTTACTAGCTGCAATGATATCTTCAATGTCTGAGTATCTATCTCAGTTTCATTCAAGTGGTTTTGTGAGCTTTCAATGAAATTCTCAGTTTCTCATACATATATTAGGTTCTACAGTGTCTCACTACACAGGCTGGTACAGATCTTCCTGATTTTGGCCTTCCAAGTGCTGAGCTTACAGGCACGTACTACCGCACCCAGTCTCAATCACTATCCCAACATGCCTTGGGAGCAGTGCCAGAACTGACTCTGCCTAAACTGGTGCATTAATCCGCTGAGCTATCTGGCTGGCCCCTTCCTGGATATCTGTTTGAATCTCTTTCATTCATTCTAATTTTTGTACTATTCATTCAATGTTTCCATCACTTTCCTATGCTCATTTAATTTTTATGTACGTCTTCTGTAAATATGATCAGGAATTTTTTATTATGGTTATTTCTTTTCTTAAGCTGAGAGATTTTTCTGATCTGACTTCCTGTATGAACCTCTGGAGTTTGTTCTTTATTTTGGTTGCTATAATTTCAGAAATTTCAGGTGTTTGATTTTCAATTTTTCTATGTTGATGTCCTGGGTAGACTCAAGGTCTGAGATTATGCTTTAATCCTTCATCTTGAAATTTTGTAATTCAAAATGAAATTTCTATTTTGAATTCTGTGATGTTCCTTGTGGGTTGTTTCACTAGGAAGCTATATCACTACTATCAAGGCTACTCAAGGACAAGTCTCTTCTTCAGGGATATCTTTTGCATGTCAAAGATTCTTCATTTGTATCTTCCACAAGATCCTACTTTCCCAATTAATTAAGAATGGGATATTAGATTCTGTTAGGCACTGCCCTCCATCTTTAGGTGTATGACACTAGTGAGATCATTGGTCCAGTGATTCCCAATATTATTACCCAAGTGATTGCATCATGTATGACATCATAGCTACAGTAGTTTGATTAGTAATAATGATTGCGTCAAACAAAATGTAGAAAATGAGAAGATTTAGTAACTACTAATTTTGTACTTTAGAGCATAAGCTCAAGTCTATAGTTATACAACACAACAGAACACAAATTAAGAGTTTGTACACAAATTTTTTTCCAGGGTCTGAGGAGATAGCTCAGTAGAGAAAGTGCTTGCCCATATTCAATCTGGTACTAAAAAAAAAAAAGAAAAAGAAAGAAAGAAAAAAATTGTTTTACATTTTTAGAGAGTTTACCCTCGGTTCCTCTGACCAAGCTGATTATTGAATTTTAGGTGCTTTACATGCTGGATTCCCTTCCTACATGCTAAATGGAAGGGTCAGGCATTGGGTTGCTCTGTTCAAGCTGATTTTGGGGTCCCAGAAGCATTGGTACATTATAGGTATAAATACTGATGACATGTACCATAGAGAATTTGTATTTCTACAGAATACAACTTGATTTTTTTTTCTTTTTCCCCTGTTTTCCCTTTCACTCTCTTCTTATTGTTTGCAAAAGCTTTTGTTTTCATTTTTTCATTCTTTTCTCATAATGTTCCTTTTCCTTTCCTTTCCCATTCTTCTATCCTTAATTCCTCTTTCATTTGAACATTTTCTTCCTTTTTCACAAATCTATTACTCATTTTGTCATTATTAAATTTTGGTTTCTCACATTAAAACAGAAACACTCAATCTCTTGGAAGAGAAAGTAGGAGGAACTCGTGAAGACATAGGGGTAGGTAAAGAGTTCATGAACAAACATATATTCGCACAGGAAGCACTTGAAAGAATCAACAACTGGGATCAACTCTTCTTAAGGAGCTTCTGCATGTCAAAAGAAATTGTCAACAGAGTGCAAAGACAAACCACAAATTTTGAAAAAATCCTAACTAATAAGCAATCAGACAGAGGATTACTGTCTAGAATATATAAGGAACTAAGATATAACAGGGCCCTCAAATTTAAAGACCCAATTCAGAAATGGGCATCTGAGATGAATACATACTTCTCAGAGGACGAAATTAAAGAAGCCAATAAATATATGAAAAAATGTTCCACATTGCTAGTGATTCATGAAACGCAAATAAAAACAACACTGAGATACCATCTCACTCCAGAAAGAATGGCTATCATAAGGAAATCAACCAACAACAAATATTAGAGAGGTGGAGAAAAGGGACCACTGCTCCACTGCTGGTGGGAATGTTGACTGCTACAACCATTGTGGAGGTCTGTGTGGAGACTCCTCAAAAGAGTAGAACTACGAATCCCATTCAAGCCGGCTATCCCCCTACTGGGAGTTTTCCCAAAGGATCTGGAAACATTGTATCATAGTGATATTTGTATACCTATATTTATAGCAGCACAATGTGTGATAGCAAAATCTTGGAAACAATCAAAATGTCCATCACATGAGAAATGGTTGAAAAAGATGTGGTATTTCTATATAATGGAGTATTACTCAGCAATTAAGAATGATAAGTTTGAAGCATTTATACTGAAATGGATGCCACTTGAACATATACTCATAAGTGAAATAAATCAGACACTCATGTGTAAATATCATATAGTCTCCCTAGTATAACAAGCGAAAAGCAGAAATACAAAACGAAACGTGCAACAACTAAAATCAATTGAATCAGATAAGGCAAAGTGAATGGCATATGCTGCAGGACACTAATCAGCTTTTCTTCTGGATGGTTAACAACCTAAGTTCACAAGTCAGAGTTGGAGAAATAGAAGAGCCACAAGGCCAGCCAACATTTTGGCCCTAGCCTTTCAAGGTCTGCGAAGACCCAGGACATAGGAGAACCTTTACTGCAACATCATGAAACTCAGGTGAGCTCCAAAGTTTCTGAACAAGGAGATTGTGGAGCCACAGAGGAAAGAGACTGAAGTTCTATAGTGTGCCTAGGGAGAGTCACATGAAGAGAAAACTTTCTCTCAAGCTCTCACAGAGAGCAAACTGGTCAAGCATTGGCCGTGACTCATCCAAATGGATGACACAGACAAAGGATCTACAGAATAATGTACAGGACTACAAGAAAAACCCTGAGAGTACTTCACTGACCACATAAGAAATATAAAGTTCATGTGTTGGTATATAAGTCTTGCTCTATCTAGGTCTTAACCATCCAGCAGAAAAGTATAAAAGTGAAGTATACATTGCGGGGCCATAATATTAAGCTGAGCTGTAAATGGCGATGATCGACAACTTCTTTGAATAACTCACTATTGTTGTGGAATGCTGGACTGTGTTGGATTGTCGTGTCAAATTCAAGCACCTAAGTTAGTTGAATGACAATGGAGTGCCCACCTTTGACAGGTGTAGACAAAGGAAGGAGTATAGAAAGGAAAAATCATGATGTGTGTGTATAGACAGTACAGTTGGGATAGATAACGCTGTGCTTCTACATAATCCTATGAGAGGCAATATCTGCACTAATGGTGGTTGGACAGGATATTATGTCGGATTCTAGTACTATGGTCATCCACTAGGAAAATAATTATTGAATTTTTTATATAGTTCAGGTATAAAAAATGAGATAAGTAAGCAGCTACACTCTTAATTTACTGATAAGAGACATCTGCTAAAACAATATCTGTAAATATAATATCATGTATGCAACCTTGTTCGATATCAAAACATTATGAAAACAGTTTGCAATGTATTAATTTATTGAATCTGTCTTGTTAAGGTGTCTTGAAACTGTCTGATTGATATTTGTACTTCAATAAAATAAATAAAATGAAATAAAATAAATAAATTTTGGTTTCTCACACCAGAGAAACAATGTAATAATTGTGTGTGTGTGTGTGTGTGTGTGTGTGTGTGTGTGTGTGTGGTTTGTTTCATTTAAGAGTATGTCTATCTTTAAGAGGTGTAAAGTGTCTATTCATTTCAGGTGCTAGTGGATACTTTAGATCTATTTATAGGTAGTGTCTCCATTATTACATAATATGATAAAGCAGTCTTACATGTTAAGATTCCTTCACATTTGTACTCACCAATGAAAATAATTTTATTTTCTATATTTTAGGGAAGACTCTACAGGGTATTCAGGGTCTCACTACTAGACTAGACTTACAGTGACTCTCCTTTTTATAGCCTCCCAAGAGCCGGGATTACAGGCATAAGCCACCATGCCCAGTCTACAAAGTATCTTTTACCATAGAAATTAGTTCTATGGGATCTGGGAATCTTGCTAAGAGACATAACAAAGATAGGAGATTGGCACCATATATTACATCCAACTATTTTGAAAGTGATGTATTACTACTGTGGACTACTCTACTCATTAAGTACAATAGATCAACCTACAGAGGTGATTACAAATAATATTGAAGAAAATGTATTCATTGCTTACTAAAAAAAGAAAATATATTCATTCTTTTTTCAAGATAAGCCTAGGATAATGGATTAAATGGTGAGATATTTGAAAACATAAGAAAGTCTATGAATTCTACTTTTGGGTGAGTAGGTAGTACTGTTGTAAATGCTAGATACCATAGGATAACAAAATTCCTGGAGTTATCATTTCATTATACTATGTAGCACCCACAAAATTCCCATCTCCGCTGAATAACTTTGTATATATTAAGCAAAGCTTTAAGAGGTGTAAAATGTCTATTCATTTCAGGTGCTAGTGAACATTTTAGATCTCTTTATAGGTAGTGTCTGCATTGTTACATAGTATGATAAAGCAGTCTTACATGTTAAGTTTCCCTCACATTTGTACTCACCAATGAAAATATTTTTTTTTCTGTATTTTAGGGAAGAGTCTACAGGGTACTCAGGGTCTCACTACTAAACTGGACTTACAATGACTCTCTTTTTTTTATAGCCTCCCAAGCGCAGGGATTACAGGCATGAGCCACCATGCCCAGCCTACAAAGTATCTTTTTACATAGAAATTAGTTCTATGGGATCATAGTATAATTTCATTATACTACGTAGCACCCACAAAATTCTGTGCATTCTACAATATAGGAAGCATCCAAGGAACAGAAGTATAGAACTCATTGATTTCATATAGGCTTAGATAGAAGAAATCGAAGACTACATGTATCTAGGTCACTACAGTAGAAGATGACATATACCAAACTTCTATTTCAAAAGAAAGTGCTTATCTGTCAAGTTTCCTGGCATATTTTTTTGTTATACTCATGAGTCAGATATGCAATGTTCTTTTCACATATTTAGAATGATACAACACTGGCTTCCTGCCAAGTAATTCAAACCACTTTATTTTTTTGGGTTCTGTGAACTCTCAATGTGAAGATTAGAAGCATACTAATCTACATATGTTGGAATTTTTCCAGAATTTTACTACTATGGTTATTGGCATAACAACAGTGGAATTTAGTTATTATCATCCTTCCCAAGAGTTATTTGATTACAATTTGCTGGCACAGTATTCCTTCTACATTATTCCCAGAATGTCCTTGAGTCATTTTATTTTATGAATTGCTACTTCTTTCATACACATTCCACACCTTCTGCAAATAGGGAAACACCTAGGTCACACCTTAAATTTCCCTGAGAACGTCATCTCCTATTTTCAATCCTGGCAGTTAATTTTTATTCCCATTTTGAGATTTACCAGAACAATTGTCAAGAGAAATAAATTGGAAATGGGAATCACTCCATTTTGCTTCTTATAAATGATTATGAAATTTGTGCAGCAAGTGATGATGATAAACAATTCACAACTTAGTTTACTATTCATGTGCCAGGTGTTTACTGTAGAGATAATTCTCAATGATGTCACCAGTCCTTCAACACTCAGGATAAATTCAATAGCCTCTTCCCATTTTTAATTTTTGTAATGTTTTGTATAAATCTCATCCCAACATTTAAAATATCAATTATCAACCTAAAAGCCATTCTTTGTCTTCAAGTTTCATGAATAGTAGGACCTAACCCCTCCCCACAGAAAATAGACACAAATTCTTTAATCTCAGTGTTGGCAGACTTCGAACATAGACTCAGGGAGGAAATAAATCATTCTAGTCCTTTTAACCTATTTTCTTCCATAAGCAAATTTCTCTTCACTTGAACCTGTATAGACCAGCTAGTTCTCAATAATAATACTATATGTAAAAGAGAAAGTGGCAGACTATTCTTTGGAAACATTGTATTTTATAAAAGGGCAGAAAATAAAAAAAGGAGAGCTTGCTGACCTTCACTCCTCTTTTACTTTCTTTTAGCCTTAAAAAAAAGCTTGTGTCTCTAAGAAGTCTTACAACCTGTGGATGACTATTTTGAATGCAAAAATGTGCATAATAGGACAGCTTTAAAAAATTCTAGGATTCTGCCTATACTACCTAAATAATGAATAGGTTTATGAATCTTCTGACCTCTTGATCTCAAATTTCTAGGTTTTAGAACTTTAAAATAATCACATCCATTACTGAGAAATGTCAATATTTTACCTTTGAAAGATGAACTATGATTATGTGATAAGTTAATATTAGATTAAAATTAATAAAATGCAATAATTTCTTTATTTCTCAAACATTTCTGTAAATCTAAAATTATTTCAGAGTACAGTAGCACAGTCCCAGAATCTCAGGACTTAACAGGCTCAGTGAGAGAGCTGCAGAGATGCTTCAGTAGAATAAACATTTCCATGGCAAGTGCAAGGGTGTGAGTTCAAATCCCAGGTTCCACCAAAGAAAGCAAAAAAAAGAGGCTCAGAGAGTAAGATCTCTTCTACTTTGAGGACACTCTGGGTTAAATAGCGAGTTCAAGACCAACCTATGTTATAAAAAAAAAAAAGCATTTAATTTTATTTTTATTTTTTAAATTTTGTTTTGGTGGAACAAAGGATTAAACTCAGGCCCTTGCACTTGCCAGGGAAGTACTCATTTTACTGAGCCATCTCCCTGGCCCCTAAACACTTAATTTTAAAATAAATATTTTAAAATGTCTTGGGGATCCCTCAAACATTTTAACTTACATAAACTATATCTGTTGGTGTTTACCATGGTATAAATAAAAATGGAGAGATTTTGAAAAACTTTTTTTAAGTTAATGGTCTTTTTATTGGAAAAAAAAAAGCACTAGCATTTACAACTTGGAATGGACGTAAATTGTCATTTCTCAAACAGCAATGTTGATGGTTGTGCTGAAGTCCACAGCCACAGCCTACTCTGCTGGCTCCAAGTCATGGTTCAGAAGGTTTTATAAACAGAGTCCAAAGATGCACCCTTGTAAAAGATTTCTTATTTGTGTGAGCATCACAGCCTGGCACCCATTTTACTTTAGTACAATGCAGACATTGCTAAAACAACATACGCAGGCATGCCATCATGGTGTCATTGTCACCATAGGTTGGAGTGCAGGGAGAAAACAAGAGGACCATGCTACCACTGGGGCTACATCTCAAGTTTATCCTTTACCCATTTTCTGCACATCATGCTGAGGTAAACCCATTTTAAATGTGTTTGTTTTCAGTAAATCAGCCATGACAAGTTATACTAACAAATTAATCTTGAACCCATCTGAATGAATAGGTTTTGAATTCGTTTTTTTCATTTTTCAATTTTAATACAAATGCTTGACTGTGCTCAATTGTCAAGCTGTATGCGTGAAAAAATGGCCAGCCCAGACAGTGCATTAATCATTTGCAAATGGAACTTTAAGGAGTCCACTAAGTGCTTCCTTATCATTAAGGTAGTACAATTATTTATATTGTAAAACTGATGTGTAGCTTGATCTTTAGGGGACAGGAAGACCAACCAATACATGCAGATTTTGTATGTGGACAGAAGGTACTTTTGACATTTAGTTTTGCTATATAGAAACAAAATGAATAAATGAACTTTTTTCTTTTATCTTTTTTTTTTTGCAAGAGGTAAGTAAAAAACTCAATTTGATTCTTCTAGAGGGGGGGAAAGTAGTTGAAAGTAGGTCTTCATTTTGCAGTCATCATCTGTATGAATTCTTCATAGTTGACTTGTCCATCTCCATCAATATCTGCTTCTCTGATCATTTCATCTACTTTTTAATCTGTTAGCTTTTCTCCTAAGTTTGTCATGACATGACATAGCTGTGCTGCACTGATGTATCCATTTCCATCCTTGTCAAAGTCTTGGAATGCCTCACGGATCTCTTCTTCGCTATCTGTATCTTTCATTTTTCTAGCCATCATAGTTAAAAATTCTGGGAAGTCAATGGTGCCATTACCATCAGCATCCACTTCGTTGATATCTGCAGGACATCTGCAGCTCAGCTTCTGCTGGGTTTTGACCCAGTGACCTCATGACAGTTCCTAATTCCTTTGTTGTGATTGTGCCAACACCATCCTTATCAAATAGAAAGCTTCCCTGAATTCAGCAATTTGCTCCTCAGTCAGCTGATCAGCCATGGTGCGAGCAAAGGGAGGAAGAACAGAGCGAGTGAGGGTGGATGCACCAGCGCAAAGGCTGTGATGGTAGGAGCGCCTCAGCTTCAACTGCTAACAACACCGCACCCACGAGACTCCCAGCACCTCTCTTGAAAATTTTTACTCATTCATTTAAACATAAGAATAACATCTATTTGACTGGAGTATTTTTCAGAGGTAGAATGCTTGCTTAGTACATGCAAGACCGATATATATGTTCAATCTTTTGCATCACAAACACGTAATAAAAATATACAGCAAATAGTAACAGGAGAAACATATAATCACTAAAACTATGTTTTTTTTCAAAATAGCCATGTTTACCTAGAAGACTTTTACTTTTCTGCAAATTGCGCAGTGTTTATAATAGAAGACATGTACATTTTAGCTTCTTCAGTTTGTCATGCTGTATTGTTCTGCCTCAGTTATATGAAGGAAAATCTACCTTTATACAAGAAGTTTGAAAAAGAGTATATTGATACCCTTTTCAGATAACTGTAGATATTTCTCTTTGTTAGTACATTTAATTTCCATAAATGATAGATTTTATAGATATCAGTTATAATATGGAATCAAAATCATTTCAATAAGCTTTTCATACACTCTTGCATTTTGATTGGGTCGTCAACTCATAAAGATATTGTACAATGATACATTCACTTATCATTTAGAAATACAGTTTACAGAGCAATAAAGAAATTTCACTTGACACATTACATGAAACAATATTTTGAAATCACATTTGTTAATATCAATCCCATCAGAAATATCTAAATTAAGAAGCAGACAAACTCATGTTGGCAGATAGAAATTTGCTAGAATTATAATTTTCCATTAAAGTTTTAGTGTTGTCACTGGCAACAAACAGTTTAAGTTGTTTTCCTTAAAATGGCAGTTTTACGTTGTTTATTGTTTAAAAATGGCTGCCAAATATCCAAGCATTTATTAGCATAGTTTGCCTGTAACTCATTCTTTCAAAAAACAAACGCTGGGAAACTTAGTTCTCTTTCCCATCTTGCAAGGTGGTGGGTGAAAAAACTGAGAAGCCAGACACTAAAGAGAAGAAACCCGAAGCCCAGAAGTCTTCTGCCAGTGATACTGGTAAAAAGGTGAAGAAAGCAAAGAAGTCCAAGAAGGGGCAGCCCCACTGCAGCCGAAATCCTGTCCTGGTTAGAGGAATTGGTAGATTCTCCTGATCCGCTATGTATTCCAGAAAGGCTTTGTATAAGAGAAAGTACACAGCTGCTAAATCAAAGGTTGAGAAGAAAAAAAAAGGAGAAAGTTCTTGCTACGATCACAAAACCAGTCAGTAGAGACAAGAATGGAGGGAGCCGGGTGGTTAAGCTTCGAAAAATGTCTAGGTACTGCCCTACTGAAGATGTGCCCCGAAAGATCTTGAGCCATGGCAAGAAACCCTTCGGTCAGCATGTACGGAAACTTCGAGCTAGCATCACCCCTGGCACCATCTTGATCATCCTCACCGGGCGTCACAGAGGCAAGAGAGTGGTCATCCTGAAGCAGTTGGACAGTGGCTTGCTACTTGAGACTGGGCCTCTTAGCATTAATCATGTTCCTCTACAAAGAACACACCAGAAATTTGTCATTGCCACTCTACAAAAATTGACGTCAGCAAAGTGAAAATCCCCAAACACCTCACTGATGCTTACTTCAAGAAGAAGAAGCTCTGGAAGCCCAGGCACCAGGAAGGTGAGATCTTCGACACAGAGAAAGAGAGATACCAGATTTCAGAGCAGCGCAAGGTGGATCAGAAAGCAGTGGACTCACAGATTTTAGCAAAAATCAAATCTGTTCCTCAGCTCCAGGGCTACCTGCAATCTGTTTTGCTCTGACAAATGGAGTTTATCCTCATAAACTAGTGTTCTTAATTTTTTAGTAAGAATCTAATTAAATAACTGATACATTTTTTTAAAAAAATGTTGCATAAGAAAGTAAACCAGGGACACCAGCAGCCTCGTCGATCCCTTCCATGCCGCCCAGCCCCAGAGACAGGCACAAGACAGCACTGCAGAGTCCTTCATCGTCCTCAATTCCCCCCACACTGTCCAGCCCAAGATACTGGCCTGAGACAGCGGCTGCTTCCAGTGGCCTCCTGGATCCTGCCCCAAGCTCTCCCAGTGAGTGGGAATTTGCAATACTCACCAGGCTTCCCAGATCAGTGAGAGTGTGGTGAGTCTGAGGGAGAGCCTTTGGCTTCTTCCCACACGTGCTAGCCAGATCCCACCCCCAAGCCATCAAGGCAGTGACAGGCCAGAAACCTCAGGGCCCACTCACCAGCACCTCCCCGGATTGCCTGTCCTAAAGCCCACTGAGCAAGTGGGAATTTCCCGGACTCACCAGGCATCAAAGTTCAGTGACTGTAGAACTCCAGGCCCGCCCTGCCAAAGAGACATTTCTCAGGGATTCCCTTCCCCCCAAACCCACCCCCACGGCCCAAACCCAGCCCAGGTCAGCCTTGAGAGCTCCAGGCCCACAGCGCCAGAGAAACAATTCCCAGCAATTTCTGGTCCTACCCTATGGCTCCAGACCCAGTGAGGCTTGGCCTGGAGTGAAAACTCCAAACCTGCCACACCAGAGGGACATTTCTCAGCAATCCCCAGTCCCACCTCATGGCGTGGTATGTGAGTGAGAGCTCCAGGCCCGCTGCACAGGAGGAACCTTCACCAGTCTTCTTGGGTTCTGGCCTGTAGACCCCGACCCAACACAAGATGCCTGACCCAGTATAGCCTACCTGGTGAATAAGAAAATCCACTATCCTTTTGGGAGACTCAGAACCACCAAAGCCCAGGACGCCCACCTAGAGAGCGACCAGCCTGACACAGGAGGGGTGACCCCGGCACTTTACCTGATCCTCGCCCCAAAGCCAGCCACAACAGTGGGAATTTTCATTATTTGCTCTGCATCCCAGTTCAGTTCGTGCTCACCTGAACAGGGAACCAACAGAGGGGAGCAACAGGAGCTACAGCAAAAAGGAACTGAACACAACAGGTAGATCTAGGATACGCATACCTGAATAAACTGAAACTTAATAGAGTGGCACCTGAATCTCATAACAACCTAAGATTATAGCTGCACCAAAGCTCTACACCAAAGATCAAAGGTCAGTGATACACAAAATGACAAAGACAAGGGGAAAAATGCAATCCCAGACCTCAAGTCCACCAGTAAGGGCAGCGGACACTAGCTCAGCTGCAATGAATGTATAACCAGAGGAAAGGAACAACAGCAGAAAGGTATAGAGGAAATAAAACGAGAATTCCCCAAATTAAAAAATAAATATCTGAATACATAGTATCTGAAATAAAGAATCAATTCCAGAAACATTGAGTGGAAAGACACTGCTCACCAAGAACAAGTGCAGAGAGCACTGTTCCAGCTGAAATGCATGAACTAATAGCATCTAAAGCAAAGACACAAAAGCAGAAAGGTCATGAGGAACTCAAAGCAGAAATAAGTTCTGAAAACAAAATAGAGTTCTTTGAAAAAAATAATTCTTTGAAAGCGTAGCATCTGAAATACAGAAACAAGCCCACTGCAGAAAATGAATTACTAACCACCTCAAAAGAAGACATGTATAAAAGAAATTGAGCAGATCAAAATATGATGGATTCCTTGAATGAGCAATACAGAAAAGAAATAGAATGCATGAAACACAGTCAAAGAGATGTAGAAGAACAAAAAATATCAATCACAAGCCTACAAAACCATTTGAGAGAAAGCAAAGACAGAGTTTCACATCTTGAAGATACTGGTGCGGCTAGGGAAAAGATGAGAAAGGATCTCTTAAAAACAATGAGAATACAGGAAAAACTAATTCATCAACTGCAAACTGATGCTAGGATGAACAATGCGACAATAATTGGTATCAACAAAAATGAAGGCATCAATACAAATGACACAAAAAGTATTTGGTGAGAAATAATCGCAGAAAACTTCCCAAATATGAGGAAACAATGCAACATTAAGGTCACTGAAGCATGCAGAACACCAAATAACTTCAACCTAAGTAGAAACACACTGAGACAATTAATAGTTAAGGTCCCAGAAATCCAACAAAAAAAATTAGTATCCTGAAAGCTGCTAGAGAGAAGAAGCAGCTCACATTGAAAGGAAAACCCATCAAAATTAGAGCCAACATCTCTACACAAACAATGAAGGCAAGGAGAGCATGGAACAGAGTTCTTCAAGTACTACACGAAAACAAATTCCAGCCCAGACTATTATACCCTGGAAAACTCTCATTCAAGTTTGATGGAGAAGTGAAATACTTCCACTAAAAAGAACAACTAAAGAATTTCATGATGACAAAGCCATCCCTTCACAGGTTGCTGAAAGATGTTCTAGAGAGAGACAACAATGACCAGAACTCCATGACTGACAATGGAAGGAACCCAATAAACGGGACAGACTATTAAACACAGGTTACAAAGGAGTAAACAACACCAGGTAAATATCGTGACAAACATTGAAGTCAACACACTTCAATTATAACTATCAATGTAAGTGGACTCAATTCTCCCATTAAGAGAAACAGACTGGCACAGTGGATTAGGAAACAAAATCCAACAATATGCTGTATACAAGAAACACACTTAACTGAAAAGGACATTCATAGGCTCAAAGTCAAAGGATGGAAAACAATAGTACATGCCCCAGCACCTCAGAAAAAAGCAGGAGTAGCAATTCTGTTCTCAGACAGTCTCAACTTCAAACTACGAATGGTCAAATGACACAAAGAAGGCCACTATATGTTGGTCAG
This sequence comes from Ctenomys sociabilis, assembly GCA_004027165.1. Lineage (NCBI taxonomy): Eukaryota > Metazoa > Chordata > Mammalia > Rodentia > Ctenomyidae > Ctenomys > Ctenomys sociabilis. The sequence continues at coordinate 14,916 of PVKA01015573.1, read as the reverse complement.
GGGAAAACCTCAAGAGCAAGAGGTAACACTCATAAATATCTATTCACCAAACACAGGAGCACCCAATTATGTAAGACAAATGTTAACAGACATGAAAAACTTAATGTCTAAGAACACAATCTTAATAGGAGAACTTAACACCCCCTTATCTCAAAAAGATAGATCAACCAGACAAAAAATTAGCAAGGAAGTAACAAAACTGAACCAGAGCTTCGAACAAATGGACCTGGTGGACATATGCAGAGTGTTCCACCGAAACACAGCTGAATACATGGTTTTTTTTTCAACTGCACATGGGTCATTTTCCAAAATAGATCACATACTAGTCCAGAGGTCATGCATAAGTATATGCAAGAAAACAGAAATTATCCATGCATATTGTCTGCCCACAGTGCAATGAAACTGGAACTAAATGACAAAAGAAACCAGAAAAGCCCACTAAATTCATGGAAACTAAACAACACCCTTCTCAGCAATCAACTGGTCACAGAAGAAATTAAACAGGAAATTCAACAATATCTACAGTTCAATGAAAATTTAAGTACAACTTACCGGAATTTATGGGATGCAATGAAAGCAGTTCTTAGCGGGAAAAATCGTAACTATTAACTCACACATTGGGAAAACAGAATGGGAACAAATTAGCACCCTAAAGTTCCACCTCCGACAGCTAGAACAAGAGGAGCAAAAAAAACCCAGAGCACAAAGAAAGGAAGAAATCATAAAGATTAGAACAGAAATTAATTCAATTGAGACGAAGAAAACAGTTGAAAGAATCCACAAATCAAAAAGTTGGTTCTTTGAAAAACTAAATAATGTTGATAAGCTTCTTGCCAACCTCATCAAAAAGAGGCAAAAGAAAATTCAACTACAAGCGATAAGGAATGAAAAGGGAGAAATCTCCATAGACGGAGTGGAAATTCAGAAGATTATCAACAGTTACTTCAAGAATCTTTATGCTCACAGAATAGAAAACACAGAAGAAATGGACAGATTCATCCAAAGGTACAAATTACCAAAACTGAATCAAGAAGATGTAACAACTCTCAATAAGCCAATCACAGCCAATGAAATACAAAACGTAATAAAATGCCTAACAACAAAGGAAAGTCCAGGTCCTGAAGGATTCACAGCTGAATTCTACAGGAAATTTATAGAAGATATAATCCCCACACTCCACAAACTCTTCCTTGAAGTTGAAAAAGGAAAAAGTTCTCCCAAAATCATTTCTGGAGGCAAGTATAATACTGATTCCAAAACCAGGGAAAGACACAACCAAAAAGCAGAACTACAGGACAATCTCCCTCATGAACATAGATGCAAAACTACTCAACAAAATCTGGGCAAATAGAATACAGCAAATGATCAAGAAGATCATACACCATGACCAGGTAGGATTCATCCCAGGGATGCAAGAACGGTTCAATATTTGAAAATCTGTATAGGTAATATACTATATGAATAGACTGAAATCTGAAAACCACATGATCATCTCAATTGATGCAGAGAAACCTTTTCACAAAGTCCAACACTCATTCATGTTGAAGGTCCTACAGAAAATTGGAATAGATGGACTCTATCTTAACTTGATAAAAGCCATCTATGAAAACCTACTAGCTAATATAATTGTAAATGAGGAAAAACTGAGATCTTTTACTCTTAAATCAGGTGCAAGACAAGGATGTTCTCTATCAACCCTCCTATTCAATATAGTATTGAAATCCTTAGCAACAGCCATTAGAAAAGAGGGAGAAATAAAGAGAATAAGAATAGGTAAAGAAGAAGTTAAATTATCACTATTTGCAGATGACATGATACTTTACTTGGAAGACCCCAAAAATTCCACCAAGAAACTACTAGAACTGATAGGGAAATTCGGTAGCATAGCAGGATAGAAAATCAATACTCAAAAGTCAACAGCATTCCCCTACACAGATAACAAGCACACTAAAAGGGAAACAATGGAAACAATACCTTTACAATAGCACCATGGAAAATGAAATAACTTGGGATTCAATTAACCAAGGATGTCAAAGATCTTTTCATGGAAAATTACAACACCCTAAGAAAAGAAATTATAGAGGATTTCAGAAAATAGAAAGATATTCCATGCTCCTGGATAGGAAGAACCAACATCGTGATGACCATAATGCCAAAATTGCTGTACAGATTTAATGCAATGCCTGTCAAACTGCCACCAACATAACTCCCAGATACAGAGAAAATACTCTTAAAATTGATTTGAAAGCACACTTGAAAGAATCAACAACTTGGATCAACTCTTCTTAAGGACCTTCTCCGTGTCAAAAGAAATTGTCAACAGAGTGAAAAGACAACCCACAAATTTTGAAAAAATCCTAATAAGCAATCTGAAAGAAGTCTGCAGTCTAAAATATAAAAAGAACTAAGATATAACGGGGCCCTCAAATTTAAAAACCCAATTCAGAAATGGGCATCTGAGATAAACGCATACTTCTCAGAGGACGAAATAAAATAAAAAAATAAATATATGAAAAAATGCTCCACATCGCTAGCCATCCGTGAAATGCAAATAAAAACAACGCTGAGATACCATCTCACTCCAGAAAGAATGGCTATCATAAGGAAAGCAAGCAACAACAAATGCTGGAGAAGTTGTGGGGAAAAGGGAACACTTCTCCACTGCTGGTGGGAATGTAGACTGGTACAACCATTGTGGAGGTCAGTGTGGAGATTTCTCAAAAGAGTAGGACTAGAAATCCCATTCAAGCCGGCTATGCCCCTACTGGGAATATTCCCAGAGGAACTGAGAACATTGTATCAGAGTGATATATGTGTACCAATGTTTATCGCATCCCAATGTGTGATAGCAAAATCTTGGAAAGCCAAGATGTCCATCACATGAGGAATGATTGAAATAGATGTGGTATTTCTATATAATGGAGTATTACTCAACTATTAAGAATGATAAGTTTGAAGCATCTATACTGAAGTGGATACCACTTGAACATATACTCATAAGTGAAATAAACTGGACACACATGTGTAAATATCATATACTCTCCCTAGTATGAGAAGCAAAAGAAGAAATACAAATGGAAATACAAATGGAAATGGAAATGTAAAGCAACAACTAAAAACAATTGAGTCAGATAAGGAAAGTGAATGGCATATGCTGCAGGATACTAATCAGCTTTTCTTCTAGATGGTTAACAATCTAAGTTCACAGACCAAAATCGGAGAAATAGAAGAGCCACAAGGCCATTCAAACTTTTGGCCTTAGCCTTTCAAGGTCAGCGAAGACTCAGGACATAGGTGAACCTGTACTGCAATAGCATGAAACTAGGTTGAGCTCCAAACTTTCTGAACAAGGAGATTTTAGAGCCACAGAGGAAAGAGATCGAAGTTCTATAGTGTGCGTGGGAGAGTCACATGGAGAGAAAACTTTCTCTCAGGCTCTCACAGAGAGCAAACTGGTCAAGCATTGGCCCTGACTAATCCACATGGATGACACAAAGGATCTACAGAAAAAGGTACAGGACTACACAATAAACGCTGAGGGGACTTCACTGCCTCATATGCAACAAAGAGTACATCTGTTGGTATATAGGTCTTGCTCTATCTAGGTCTTAACCATCCAGCAGAAAAGCATAAAAATTACATATACACCACGTGGCCATAATAATAAATTGAGCTATAAATGGCTATGGTCGACAATTTCTTCAGATAATTCACTATTGTTGTGGAATTCTGGACTGTGTTCGATTGTGCGGTCAAGTTCAGGCACCTAAATTAATTGAATGACAATGGAGTGCCTATCTTTGACAGGTGTAGACAAAGGAAGGGGTATAAAAAGGAAGAATCATGATGTGTGTTTATGGACAGTAAAGTTGGCATAGGTAATGCCTGCTTCTACATAATTCTATGAGAGGCAAGATTTTCACTAATGGTGGTTGGACAGGATATTATGTCAGCTTCTAATACTATGGACAACCACTAGGAAAATAACAAAGTAGAAAGTATTAATTATTGAATCTTTGATGTAATTCAGGTATAAAAAATAAGATACGTAAACAGCTCCACTGTCCTAATTTACTGATAGGAGACATAAGCTATAATAATGTCTGTAAGTATAATATCATGTATGCACCTTCTATGATACCAAAACATTATGAAAACAGTTTGCAATGTATTAATTTATCAAATCCATCTTTTGAAGATATCCTAAAACTGTCTCATTTATATTTGTACTTCAATAAAAAAAAATAAAGAAAAAGAATGTCAACCACTTAAACTATCTTCTCCATTATGTAAACTTCAAAGCCACTAAGTTTTACTATATGGAAGCACTTTACCCAAACTCCATACTATATCCAACAGATATTAAAAGCATATGTACTCATGAGTTGATATTTAATAAAATTTACACCTTTGTTGTTTTTTGAAAATCCTTTGAATGTCCATGAACAGATGAAGAAATAAAGAAAATATTATGTTTATACAAATAGGTAATACTATGCATAAGGAAAGATAAAACTGAGTAATTTTGTAGACAAATGGATGCACCTTCAGAGTATAATATTAAGTGATTTAAGTGTGACACACAAGCTTAAATATTCTATGATTTCTCTTGTGTGAGAAATTCATTTAGTGTTTTATTTGTTTGTTTTTTGTTTGTACTGATAATCAAATTTAGGACCTTGCATTTGCCTCGTAGGCTGTACCACTGAGCTATATGCTTGGACCACTATAAGTGTTCAAAAGACAAAATTGTTTAAGATAATTGTTGCAAGGGAATAAATACTGTAAAACATGTAAATTCTGATATCATCAAAGCATAAAATTTTGTAAGAGAAGTATATTAAAGAGTGTACTTAATGCTATCAAAATTATGTTATCAATTTAAAAATAACAGAATAAGTGTGAAATGTTTTATTTAAGGCTTACCATGATGAAAAGCAAAAACCTATAATAGACACACAAAAGATAATAGGAAAATATCCAAAGTATACCTCTGTAGGAAGCCAGAAACTCAAAGGGAAAACAGCAAAAGATCTAGAAAGAACAAATGATTATAAAAATAAAGAACAAGAGCAAGTAAAATGACACTAATGTTTCCACTTATCAATAATGATTTTATGTGTAAATGTACTAAACTTTCCAATCAAAGGAAAGAAAGTAGCCAAATGGATGAAAATAAACAAGAAGCAAGTACTTACTGTCTATAGCCAGTCATTTTGCCTTAGAAGACACTCATAAACTGAAAGTAAAGGATAAGATGAATTTATTCTGTTGAAATGGAAAACAAAATAGCACATAGTAGCTATACTTTATTTTTCTCAGAGAACATAAAGTTTTGGTTAAAAATCTGTAAAAATAAATAGATATAATTATAAGTACATATACATGCAAAATTAGATATCCTATACACATAAAACATACATTAAGAGCCTTAAAGTCAAGGATGCATTGTACCGTAACTGTAGTTAAGGATCCAGTATCCTATTTTCAAGGACACTAGAAAAATTATTCACTCAGAAAACTGTAAACATTGCATTGGAAAACATTTCATTTTTAAATATTTATTAAAGTGAATAACAATAATAAAAAATCTTTAGACACATGATACAGAATTACATTAAATAAAATAGTAAGAATGCAATAATGCTTTCTGTACTGCATAATATTGTCTTCAAATTAGTTACTTACTTAATTATATAGCCAGATACAAGCATGAAAATTTCTTTTAAAATTATAAAACATTAAAAAGGAGAAGAAAAATTAACCATCAACTGTTCATTTCAATAATCCAGTAGAAATCAGCTGTACAATTATCCAAGCTATCCTGCATATATACATAAATATACATTTCCATTGGTCTTTCTTTTGTCCTTTTCATCATCTTATTCCTTCCTTTTTACAAGGTTCCTTCCATTTTAGAGTATCTATTTTACTTTTCAGATTTTATTTACCCTTTCAGATTCTTATATTTAAAAGATAATACAATAGTTGAGCATGTGGGTCTGATTTATTTCGCTGATGAGCATGTTTTCTAGTTGCATTCATTTACCTACAAAAGCCTCAAGTTCATCTTTGTTATAGCTCGTTATTACTCCATTGTATAAAAATACCACATCATTTTTATCTAGTCCTTAGCTGATGACCGTTTGGGTTATTTCTAAGATTTATCTGTAACAAATTACACTGCCATAAACACTACTGTACATGTATCACTATGGCATGATGTTTTCAGTCCTTTGAAAAGTACCCAGGAGCGAAATACCTGGGTTGAACGTGTCATGCAAACTTAGCCTTTTGAGAAATCTCCACACTGATGTCAGAAGATTATGATGCTTCTTGTGTTTCCTTTGTTGTCCAGGATGGCTTTTGCTATTCTGAGTTTCTTCTGGTGAATTTTAGCAATGTTTTCTTTAGATCTGTGCAGTATGCTCTTCATATTTTAATCATTATTGCATTGAATATATAATTCAGTGCAATTGAATGATCATTCAATTCCTTCCACTAGGAAGGAATATCTTTCCAATTTCTGAAATATGCTTTGATCTCTCCTCAGAGTAATGTAATGTTCACTGTATTAATCTATTACTTATTTTGTTAGACTGATTTATAGGTATTTTGGTTTTTGGATGTTATTGTGAAATGTGTGGTTTTCTCAATTTCTCTCTGAATACATTTTTTTATTTTAGGGAAGGGTCCACAGGGTGTTGAGGGCCTCATTGCATAGCCCGGACTCGGAGTGATCCTCCTGTCTACAACCTACTATGAGCTGGGTTTCAAGGTGTGCACCGGAGAACTGCAGGCCCGCTGTGCTACAGAGACCTTTCCTAGCATTCTCCAGTCCTGCCCTGCAGCCCCGGACCCAGCACAGCTCAGCTAGTGAGTAAGAACTGCAGGATCTCTGTGCTAGACACACTTTCTCCAGCGTTCTCCAGTCCTGCCCCACAGCCCCAGACCCAACACGGCCTGCCCAGTGAGTGAGAACATCCACCACCCACTTGGGAGTACAGCAGACCAGCCAAAGCCCAGGCCTGGTGAGTGCGTGAGAGAGCTTCTGTGCTCTCCTGCCCCCTATACACCTCCACACCCAGCCCAGGCCTGGCATACAGACCTGGGGAGAAACTCTGTGGCTGAAGTCCTTGCACTGAGACTAGGGTCAAAAACAGGAAAGAAGCAAAACATCTTGTCAAAGGGGCACAACAGGCTCACCTCCAAACACAGCAACAGTAAGGAGGTGAGCACAGCAGCCAGACCCAAGCCAGGCAAATCTACATGAACTAGAACTTTGTGGAACAAAACCTGAATTTCATAAGGTGCTAAGGTAGGAACTTCACCAAAACTATACAACAGAAGTAAGAGATAAGAGCTATAAGGCATGATAACAACAAGGAGCCAAATGCAATCTCAGGCCTTGAGCCCACCAATGATAAGTTCAGAGGACATTAACTCAGCTAAAATGAATGAATTAACAGAGTCAGAAGCAAGGAAACAACAGCAGAAAGGTGTAGAGGAATTCAGACCAGAATTAACGCCTGAAATAAAAACAGAAATCTTTGAATACATAGCACCAGAAGTAATGAATCAAATCCAGAAGTATATGGGGTAAACCCAATGCCAACCCAGAACAAGCCCATGGAACACTATTCAGCTGAAACATATGAATTAACAGTGTCTCAGCAAAGAGGAATTTCAATCAGAAATAATTTCTGAAATAAAAAAATAAATCTTTGAAATCATAGCATCTGAGTAGAGAATCAATTCCAGAAAAATATGGAGGAAACCCAATTCGGAAAAAATTCTGCAGTAAAAAAATTAATATCTACATCTAATGAAGAAATTGACAAAAAATGGAGATTAGAAATATGATGGATTCCTTGAATGAGCAATATGGGAAAGAAATAGAATGAAGCAGAGTCAAAGAGATATAGAAGAACTTAAAATCTCAATCATGAGTGAAAGCAAATGCAGTCTCAGATCTTGAAGACGTTGGTGCACCTAGTGAAAAGGTGAGAAAAGATCTCTTAAAAACAACTAGGATGCAGGAAAAAATAATCCATCGCATGCACAATGATGCCAAGATGAACAATATGAGACTAATAGGCATCAATGAGAAAGAAGGTATCAACACAACTGATATAAAAAGAATATGAGCAGAAGGAATAGCAGAAAACTTCCCAAAGAAAGATGTTCTAGAGAGGAACCATAATGACCAGAACTCCATGAATGAAAATGGAAGGAACACACTAAATAGGTCAAACAAACACAGGGCAAAAAGGAGTAAACAACAGCAGGTAAATAACAAGAAAATCATAATTCAACACTTTTGACTTATAACCATGAATGTAAATGGACTTAATTCACCAATAAAGAGAAATAGATAGGCACAGTGGATTAGGAAACAAAATCCAACAATATGCTGTATACAAGAAACACACTTGTCTACGGCCATACCACCCTGAATGCGCCCGATCTCATTTGATCTCGGAAGCTGAGCAGGGTTGGGCCTGGCTAGTACTTGGATGGGAAGAAACACACTTAATGCAAAAGGACATTCATAGACTTAAAGTCAAAGGATGGAAAACAATACTAAATGTCCCAGCACAACAGAAAAGAGCAGGGGTACCATTCTTGTTCTCAGACAGTCTCAACTTCAAGCCAAGAATGATGAAATGAAATAAAGTCACTATATACTAGTGAGGGGAAGAATTCAACAGAAAGAGGTAACACTCGTAAGTATATATACACCTAACACGGGAACACCGAACTATGTAAAACACATCTTAATGGACGTGAAAAAGCTAACATTCAATACCACAGTCTTAACAGGAGACCAAAATACCCCCTTATCCCACAAAGACAGGTCAACTAGACAAAAAATTAGCAAAGAAGTAGTAGAACTGAACCAGAGCCTTGAACAAATGAACTTGGTGGACATATACAGACTGTTCCACCCAACCTCAGCTGAATACCCATTTTTTTTGGCTGCACATGGGTCATTCTCTGAAATAGACCATAAGCAAGGTTTAAGTATATGCAAGAAAACAGAAATTATAACATGCATATTATCTGACCACAGTGCAGTGAAACTAGAAATAAACCCCAAAAGAAACCAGCAAAGGCCCCTAAATATATGGAAATTAAACAACACCCTACTCAACAAGCAATGGCTTACAGATGAAATTTAAAAATTCAATATGTACAATTCAATGAGAATTCAACCACAACTTACAACAATTTATGGGATGTGATGAAAACAGTTCTCTGAGGGAAGTTCATAGCTATGAAATCACACATTAGGAAAACAGAACAGGAACAAATAAACACACTAATGCGACACCTCCAACATCTAGAAAAGGAAAAGCAAACCAAATGCAGAGCCCAAAGATGGGAATAAATCATAAAGATTTGAGTACAAATTAATTCAATCCAGATGAAGAAAACAGTTCAAAGAATGAATCAAAAAGCTGGTTCTTTGAAAAACTAAATAAAATTGATAAGCCACTAGCTAAACTCATCAAAAAGAGGCAAGAAAAAATTAAAATATAAGCAATAAGGAATGAAAAGGGTGTAATCACCACAGACCCAGTGGAAATTCAGAAGATTAACAACAGCTACTTTGAGAATTGTTATGCTCACATAATACAAGACACAGATAAAATGGCCACATTCCTATAAAGGTACAAATTACCAAAACTGAAACAAGAAGATAAAACAACTCTCAATAAACCAATAACATCCAACAAAATACAAAATGCAATAAAAAGCCTGCCAACAAAGAAAACTCCAGGTCCTGACGGATTCACAGCTGAATTCTACAAGAAATTTACAGAAGATATAATACCTACACTCTACAAACTCTTCAATGAAATTGAAAAGGAAACATTTCCCCCAAAATCATTCCTGGAGACAAGTATTATACTGATACAAAAACCAAGGAAAGACACAACTAAAAAAGAGAGCTACAGGCCAGTCTTACTCATGAACATAGATGCAAACATCCTCAATAAAATCCTAGCAAACAGAATACAGCAAATCATCAAGAAGATCATACACCATGACCAGGTAGGATTCATCCCAGGGAAGGAAGGATGGTTCAATATTCACAAATTTATAAATTTAATACATTATATAAATAGAACAAAACCTGAAAACCACATGATCCTCTCAATTGATGCAGAAAATCTTGACCAAGTCCAATATTCATTCACATTCAAAATCCTTCAGAAAATTGGAATAGAAGGCATCTACTCCAATTTGATAAAAGCCATCTACGACAACCCAATGGCTAATATAATTCTAAAAGGGGAAAAACTGAAATCTTTTACTCTTAGATCTGGTGCAAGACAAGGATGTCCTCTATCACTCCTCCTATTCAGTATAGATTTGGAATCATTAGCTACAGCCATAAGACAGGAGGGAGAAATAAAAAGAATAAGAATAGGTAAAGAAGAAGTTAAATTATCACTATTTACAGATGACATGATACTTTACTTGGAAGACCCAAAAAACCCCACCAAGAAGCTACTACAATTGATACAGAAATTCAGTATCATAGCAGGATATAAATACAGTACTCAAAAGTCAATAGCATTTCTCTACACAGATAACAAACACAGTGATAGAGAAACTCCACAAGCAATACCTTATGCAATAGCACCATGGAAAATGAAGTATCTTTGAATTAATCTAACTAAAGAAGTTAAAGATCTTTTCACGGAAAATTATAGTACTCTGAAAAAAGAGATCATAGAGGATTTCAGAAAATGGAAAGATAAACCCTGCTCTTGGATAGGAAAAAACAACATCGTTAAGATGACCATACTCCCAAGACTGTTGTACAGATTCAATGCAATTCCTGTCAAACTACTAAGAAAATATTTCCTATACCAAGAGAAATCATTCTTACAATTTGGAACAAGAAAGACCTAGAAGAGCAAAGGCAATAGTGGCCAACAAACACAAGTCAGGAGGCATTACAATTCCTGACTTCAAATTATACTACAAAGCTACTATGATAAAATCAGCATAATATTGAAAACAAAATAGACCTGAATATCAATGCAATAGACTAGAAGGTGCAAAGGCCTCTACGAACACACTCAGTCACTTGATCATCAACAAAGGGGAAGAAAGACAGCCTCTTTAACAAATGGTGCTGGAAAGCGTGGCTCTCCACATGTTGAAAACTAAAACTTGACCTAGGTCTACCATCATGCACTAAGTCAAAATATATTAAATATCTTAATATTCAAACAGAGACATTCAATCTCCTGTAAGAGAAAGTGGGAGAAGCTCTTGAAGACATAGGGATACGCAAAGAGTTCATGAACAAACATGTATTCACATAGGAAACACTTGAAAGAATTAACAACTGGGACCACCTGTTATGAGAAGTTTTTGCATTTCAAAAGAAACTACCATCAAAGTGAAAAGACAACCCAGAATTTTTTTTAAAATCCTAACTCAAAAGAACTCAGACAGGAGTCTGCTCTCTAGAATTTATAAATAACTAAAAAATATCAGGGCCCCTAAATTTAAATACCTAATTCAGAAACGGGCATCAAGATGAACACACATTTCTCAGAGGATGAAATTAAAGAAGCGAATAAATATATGAAAAAATGCTCCACATCACTAGTCATCCATGAAATGCAAATTAACCACTCCAGAAAGAACAAAGAACAAATGTTGTGAGGAAAAGGGAACCCCTCTCCACTGCTGATGGGAATGTAGACTGGTGCAACCATTATGGAAATCAGTGTGGAGACTCCTTAAGAAACTAGTTCTGGAAATCCCATTCAAGCCAGCTATACCCTACTGAGAAATTTCCCGGAGGAACTGAAAACATCATATCAAAAGAACTCAGACAAAAGTCTGCTCTCTAGAATTTGTAAAGAACTAAAGTATCAGGTCCCCTAAATTTAAATACGTAATTCAGAAATATATGTGTACACATATATCCCAAATTCAGGGATATATGTGTATGTATGTTTATAGCAGCACAATTTGTGATAGCCAAATCTTGGAAAGAACCAAGATGCCCATCACATGAGGAATGGTTGAAAAAGATGTGGTATTTTTATACAATGGAGTATTACTCAGCTGTAAAGAATAACCTCGAAGCCTTCATATTCAAGTGGATGCCATTTGAAGACATACTTACAAGCAAAATAAACCAAACGCACATATGCTAATATGGTGTAGTCTCCCTGGTATAACTCAAAAGAAGAATTGCAGATAAAAATGTATAACACAATTAAAAGGAAAACGAGAACTTGATGATTGGACAATGAGGAGACAGCAAGGAGAAACGCTGAGAAACATGACAGAGGCAAAACCATTCACTTATACACACTAGATGGGTAAGAAAATGATCCTGAGAAACATCAGGATATTTTTGATACTAGCTGTTAAGTGGTAGGATTCTCACCCCCACTAACTATATATGCTGATACCTATGAACCAAGCAACTGCACTGAATTTAACAAAGTATAATAGAAGGGTCACACTCCAAATGCCTGCCATTCTGGTCTTCTAAATATGTATTTCTTGTCATGACATACCAGCTATTACTATACTTCCCTTTTTTAAAGGGTAGTAAATGACAAACAAGACCAAAAAAAGTCACAACACAGTCATGCTACAATGCTATTATGTTGTATATGGATGGATTTCTAAATATCTATGTAAATAAATGTTAAGTGTTTATTCCTACTCTTTTTTAATTTTTTTTTCTTCTTCATATTCTGTACGGACTTAAAGTTTAGTATCTCAATACCTGTTGGAAAATACATGTTCCATGTTATGCCTATGATGTCTGATATTTAGACTAATAGTGTGGGGAAATTGAATTGCATATGTTGCAGGGTAATAATAAACTTCTCTTCTGGAGTGTTAACAACAGAAGTTTGCAGATCAAAATTTGGAGAAAAAGAAAGGCTGCAAGGTCAGCCAACATTTTGGCCCTAGCCTTTCAAGGTCAGTGAGTAGTCAGGATATAGGAGAACCTGTACTATAACATCATGTAATTCAGTAGTGCCACAAATTTTCTGATCAAGGAGATTTTGGGGCCACAGAGGAATGCAATCAATGATGTATAGTGTCCCAAAGGAAAGTCACATGGAGAGAAAACTTTCTCTCAGGCTTCTACAGAAAGCAAATTGGTCAAGCAATGGCTGTGACTCATCTGCAAGGCTGACACTGACAAGGGATCTACAAAGAGTAGTACAGGGTTACAGGATAAAACCTGAGGGTACCTAAATAGTCTTATCTGATACGAAAGTTACATTGTTTGTTATATAGGTCTTGCTTTAACTCAGTCTTAACCATCCAGCAGAAAAGTATAAAAATGGAGGTATATAAAGTAAAGTTATATTAATATAATGAGCTGTGAATGGCTCAAGTCAACAACTTCTATGGACAACCTGCTTCTATTGTGGACTGCTCATCTGCATTGGATTGTTTTATTATATATGTATATTATATATATATATATATATATATATATATATATATATATATATATAATTAGCCATCCATGTTTTGAAAATCTGTAACATATGTATCGTTGTATGTTACCCTGTTTATGTCATTTGTTATCTTTGTTTTTGGTTGTATTTTTCACTCTTCAAGTTAAAATACAAATGAATAAATTAAAAAAATAAATAAATAAAGGTGTGCAGCACCACACCCAGCTTCAGTTGCCATCTCAGTGTGCCCTATGGGCAGGGCCAGCAAACAGACCTAGGAATCAAACCCCTGGCCCCTGCACTTACTTGTAGGGGCTTTAATGTCAATGCATTGTGTACAGAAAGGCCATTGATTTTTGAGTATTGAATTTGTATTTTGCTATACTACTGAATTTGCTTATTAAATCTACAAGTCTCTTGATGGAGGCTTTGGGTTCCTCTATGTAGAGTATACTTCATCTGGAAATGATAGTTCTATGCCTTTCTTTCCAATCTTTGTTTCTTTTATTTTGTTCTCTTATCTAAGTGCTCATACAAACATTTCCAGAATTGTATTGAATAGGAGAAGTGCCTGACTTTAAAGTGAAGATTTTCTGTTTTCATCCATTGAGTATGATATTGGCCGTGGGTTTCTGATAGATGAATTTTATTGGGTATTCTAATTTTCTGTGGATTTTTTTTGTCACAAATGAGTCTTAGACTTGCCCAAAGCTTTTTTTTTTTTTTTTTTTTTTGCATCCTTTGAGATGATCATGTGATTTTAGAATTTGGTTCTATTAATGTTGTGTATTACACTTATTTAATTATATATATATTTAACCAGTACTGCAATTCTGCATTGAATCCATGTTGGTCACAGTGTATAATCTTCTTGATGATTTGCTGCATTTTGTTTGTTAGTATTTTACTAAGTATTTCTTTTTATTTTAATTTTATTTGTTTATTTTGTTTTATTTTTTTGGTGGTACCTGGGATTGAACTCAGGACCTTGTGCTTGCCAGGCAAGTGCTTATTCTACTGAGCTGTCTCCCCACCTCTTCTTTTAATGTTGAAGTGGGAAAACAAAACAAAAAGAAAAACTAACAAGAAAAAAGCAACATAATACACTACAAATCATGAGAAATTTCAAAACATCAATGGAATATTAGTAATGATTGTTGTATTATACATTGTTATAGTGAAATTTATTGCTTAGACTACCAGATATAGATATGGAACATTGATGAAACAATTAAATATTTACCTTCCTTCCAATAAAACTTAATTTTTTCCTTGTCCATTTTACTTTTTTTTTTATTTTATTTTATGGAGAGTACAATAATAATAGACAAGATATTAATGATAGTATATATTTAAAAGGACAAGATGAAAAGTATTCAACTGTGGTTGTTATATTGCATATTGTCTTCATCTATGTTAATTTGCATGACTGGCCTGTAGTTTTCTTCTT